>JAPQWV010002045.1:0-65628 GCA_027422505.1 Craterostigma plantagineum | reverse complement strand
CATTTTACGAGAAATATTCACTTAATATGGTATCAAAGCTTAGGACCTGCACGTCCTGGGTAAGAATCCTCACGATCACCCATTTATGAGAATTACATGTCTAGTGCTAGATAATAGAGAAATCAGCCTATTGAAATAAATTATATAAAATTAAAAAATGATGCATTCTTCGTGATTAACTTTTTAGGAGAAGTTGTAACTTAACAAAAATAAGGTTCGATTTATATTGAACAAGGGGTTTGTTTCTGGTGATCGAGCATCACAGTGATACTCCCACATCACCATAATGTTAGTATCACTGTGATGTGGATCAAGGTGATATTCATCATTGTGTTTGTTTTGTGGTGATATTTCATGTCGCATATCAAGGTGATGTTGGAATATTATGTTTGATTAATCACGGTGATTCTGGGGTGATATTGCATAAATGACATATTTAACCCTACGTATATCATATATTTAATGTGATTAATATGTTTATGTTGAGATGATATTTTACGTAACAATGATCAATGTTTTCAGTATCGGCTTTAAAATTTTTAAGCATTAATTATTTTTATTATATATTATTTTATACTTTGTTATTGTGTTTAAGATTTAAATTAGTTAGTTATTAATATCAAATATGAATAAAAGGGTATATTATGAATAAATGTTAAATATCATAGATACTATTGTCCAAATAAAAATTCCAAATATCACCTCACACCGTCATGTTGGATCACGAGTTTTTGGGGGTGATCCAAAAGTTGGAATATCGCCCCACTTTGATCACCTAGGTGATCCTTCATTATGGTGAGCCTACGAAAAACAACACGGATGTGATGCCGAAGATCACGGTGATATTTCAGAGTATCGACTCAAAACAACACCCCCCTTAGTCACGGTGTTGGGAATAGGTTGCAAACGAATCGAATCGAATCGAAATACCGCAATATTCTATTCGTATTCGGATGACAATCGAATACGAATACGAATATTCGAATATTTAATCGAATCAGAAAATTGATTCTTATTCGAGTTCGAATATTTTCTCGAATATTCGAATCGAATATCGAATATTCGTATTAATGTCATTTTTTATTTTATTTATAAAATATAACCAATATTAATTTAAATATATATGAATTGAATTATGATATAATTGATATTTAAACATATATTGAATTATAATATATTATGTTTGTTTTATTGATTTATCATATATTATTGATGTGAATATATATTACTTTATACTATATTTAAGTTAAATTATTCGAATCGAAGAATTCTATTAATTTTCGAATCGAATATTGTGATTTCATATTCGTATTCGGATATTTCTCGAATAAAAAAACAATATTCTTATTCGGATTCGTATTCTAAATATTCGAATTCGAATCTTGAAATTTCGAATCGAATCGCGAATCGAACCAAAAAATTCGTTCGTTTGCAACCCTAGTTGGGAATAGGGATGAGGATAAACAAGCATAATTAATTGGAAAGTGGATGAATTCTCCCATATTGTTATGGTTAATGTTGCAACAAGAGCATGGAGCTTTTCATTACGTTACGGCTACTCAGCGACTTTAATTTAATATCTCTATATTGTTGGGGCTCGTTTGATATCTGAGTTTAGGGATTACATGGGTATAAGTTAGTGTATAGCTATACAAGAATTTTGTTGATGTTGTGTTTTAACATGTTTTATATGTGTGTATAATTATTGTATAATGATATAAATTGTGTTTGATATATGTGTTTTGAGATGTGTATAGATGTGTATGGATTAATGATACACAACACACCTTGGAGGTGGGGTATGGATGTACATAGGCCTATAACCAAAAACCTTGTAATAGACATCTATAGCTATACAAGGCATGTATGACTATACACGGATATCAACACACATATAACTTATTCATACACATTCTATATACATCCATACACACTCATACCATGTATCAAACGAGCCCAATAGATAAAGAAGTACTAAATATTAGGGGTGTTCAAAATAACCGGAAAAACCGAAAAACCGACCGAACCGTAAAGAACCGAACCCGAAAAAACCGGAACCGAAAAGAAACCGAAACCGAATTGTAAAAAACGAACCGAACCAAATTAAAATGGTTCGGATATCGGATTAAGCATATGTAAAACCGAAAAAAAACCGAAAAAAACCCGAATTGCATTATCATACTACATTAAAAATAGAAAAAATATCAAAAATCATTTGTTTTTCTCCCCATAACGTAAACAAAACAGTAAATATAATTTCGTTGGTATACGTTTTTCCATTTTTAGGTGATGTTTTCCTCACCAGTCAAATACTATTTTCTCCCACATAGTATCTTGAGATGAATGTTTTTATATTTTGGTTAGATTTTGTTCAATTTTCATGTTTTTTTGTTTCGACCTTTGAATTATTTACTATATGTTCACGTTTTCATATTCTTCTTTGTTTTTTAATACCATAAATTGTTCTGTAATTTCAGCTTCATAATATTTTTTTTTATATAAATTCCTAACCGAAAAACCGAACCGAACAAACCGAACCGAATTATAAAAAAACCGAACCGACCAAATTAAAACGGTTCGGATATCGGATTAAGCATACGCAAAACCCGAAAACCGAAAAAAACCGAACCGAATTTCGAAAAAACCGGACCGGACCGACGATGAACACCCCTACTAAATATCTCAATCCATCGGAAAGTACGACGCAAATAAAGAGTTATGGCATCTCTGCAGCAGCGACGGGATTTTCTAGAATCGTCGTCAAGGCGTCGTCGTCTCCGTCGGCGAAGGATTCTAAGCTCGCGCGCTTCCATTCCGTTCACTTCACCTCGGACCTCGGAATTTTCGCCGCTAGAAATCGGTGTCTTCAATCCATTCACGACGTCGTTTGGTGAAGGTGGATTCTGCTTTGGTTCGAAATTTATGCGCTTTTGCCTGTGATTGTATTTATCTGGTGTTTCAGTTGTCTTTGATTTTGGTTCGGTTTTGTTAATAGCGATGGCCGAGGTGACAAGCTGAAAATTGCCGATATATGATATTAGTTCCGACGAATTTTTGTCTTAGTGAATGGGAACTATTTTATTTGCTCTAGAAAAATGAAGTTAGACTTCAATCTGAATGAAGTAGGCATCGACTCTTATTGAAGATCGAATTCCAAAGACTTCTAGGCAGAAGTTCAAGGCTAGAAAAGCTGGTCTTCCTCAGATTGGCTTGGTTGTATTTCTAAGTGTAATCTATGGTTTGTAGCAAGCATGTGTAATTGAGCTGAAAGAAAGTTGTGTTAATGTGTGGGGTTCGCACCGTAGATGTAGTAGTACACTAGATCTTCTACTCTTTGATCACTGATTTAAGCCCTGCTCATGATTCTTGCTACATAAAGAGTGGGAATATCTGTTAGATAATCTCATCATTTGAGAAAGTTTTGAGCAAGAGTCGGTCCTTGTGTTTTAAAGATATAGTGGAAAGATATACGATGTTACACACGTCGAACAATCTTTTACAGCGTTAGTGGAACTTTCATAGTTGAAATGTACTCTCTGATTCCCGTCTTTCCTATGCCTTGAAAGAAAGATGCATCGAAACACTCACGTTAGCAACTTAGTCTTTGTCAATCGATCGTCTCTCAGGTTGCAGCAAAGAAGCAGACGTTTTCTTCTTTCGATGAACTGCTGGAAAAAATCAGATAAGCCAGTACTTGTCGACTTCTACGCCACATGGTAAAAAGTATAGTCTTGGTTTACATAACATCTCTCTTTGTTGTAATAACATCTATAAGCCAAATGAGCTTGGTTGATTGTCTTCCTCTAGGTGTGGTCCTTGCCAACTTATGGTTCCCATTCTCGAACAAGTCAGTGCCTCCATGAAAGGCAAGATCAAGGTTGTAAAGGTTGACACGGAGAAGAACCCCAAAGTCGCAAGCAAGTACGGAATAGAAGCACTGCCTACTTTCATTCTGTTTAAGGATGGAGAACCGTGCGATAGATTCGTAAGCACTTTCTTAGTTGCCGCTTTATTTAACTGTTCTTACGTCTCAAACCCAAACCCCTATTTCTGCACCTAGCGAACGTTGTTATTCTCAGTCGTTTGTATCGGTTGTCTGCACATGATATTTGCAGGAAGGTGCCATGAACGCAGATCAGCTCATCCAACGCATTGAGGCTTCTTTGCAAGTCAAGCAGTGAAAGCCAAGCAAATTCATACAGGTCAGCTTTATGTGCATAGGCTTGACTAAATTTTACCATAAATTCTTCGAGAAGAATGTATTCAAGGAATATATCTATACGTACTTCAGAAAGTCAGACATTTGCTGATAGAAAGTTGTTCGTTTAATTTGATGAAATAAATTCATGTCCTCACGATCCCAAGCCAAATCTCTGTTCTATATGTCGGCAGATTTTAAGCTCATATTCTCTCTTTTCTTTGGTGGCTGACAATATAACCCGTGATGTGTGGATTATATATTAGTTAGTTCTGTTATTTCATTGGACATTTGAATCCTAGTGAAAGGCCCATATTCATTTATTACTAACTTAGTCCCCAACTAGTAAAAGGTCTACTTAATGTGCCGACCCCACGTAATAAAGACACACGGGTACAATAATTTTGGATCATCGTTTACTTTTACTTAATCGGGGAAGTAACTACATAAACTTAGCCCTTGAATATGATACATGGTTAACTACTTTATAGTTACTTTGATCATGTATCTAGACAAACAATTTTATGAGTATTTAAATATGTCAAATTACCTGACAAAAAAAATGGGAGTTTTTTTCTTCTATTAAATAGATCCATTTATATGAAATTTGGAAGAGTAGTAGAAAGAATAATTATGCATGGGGCTCATGAGTAAGATTACTATTTTCAATGGGGAATAATATAAAGCATATCCTCATTCCACTTTCTAAACTAGAAATATGTTTCATATCGTAATTAATTATCATTTATTCAACGCCACCACCAGTCGTACCATCACGAGATAAATTTATGCCTAATAACATATGAACCGTCTAGTTATTACGTAATCCACGATTATAAATACCCCGCAATTGCCCATAACTACCATCATCTTATAATTTCAACAAAAGAAACACGAGCTAAAAGAACTATTATTACATCATATTTATTTGATTAATCATGGCGACGAGCACAAGGACCACCACCCCGGCGGCCACCTTTTCCACCACCGCAAGGAGGAGGAGGAGACGCCGGTGGAGGCGGTGGTTTACTCCGAGAGCACCTATGCCCCAAATCCCTCCGGCGATGGGTACTATGAGACTACTCAAGCCGTTGGATATGTACCATCCAACGGTGATGTTCGTTACGAAAATTGCGAGAAAGAAAAGAAAGAGCATAAGCACAAGGAGCATCTCGGCGAGATGGGAGCCATGGCCGCCGGCGCATTTGCCTTGGTATAAATATGTATCTATACACACATGATCGTAAGAAAAAGTAAATAAAATCGATTCGATGATTTTTTGTCTAGTATGAGAAGCACGAGGTGAAGAAGGAGGCAGAGCACATGCATAGGCACAAGATAGGGAGGAGATCGCCCTCGTGACGGCGGTGGGAGCTGGTGGCTACGCCTTCCACGAGCACCACGACAAGGAGGAGATGAAAGACGAGAAGAAGAATTCAAGAGAAAGAAGAAACACCACCACTCCTTTAATTTAATATTATCTCACCACTATATAGTATGTTTCGCGTCTGTGTCGTACGTGTATGTAGACATGATATATACTTATGCTCTACTTATGATTACTACTGTAATAAAGGACGTGGAGTATCATGCGTACGTTCGTTCCGTTCCCATAGTCATGTGTTGTGTTATTTATTACTCCCTTCGTCCCGCTAATTTTATCACATTTTTCCATTTCGGGCGTTACAATAATTTTATTTCCTCTGTCCCAGCTAATTTTTTCCGAGAATTAGCGGGCAAGTAAATTAAGAAGCCATTTTTTAAATATTATAGTACACCTTTTGATGGAGAGAGAATTATTAGTGGACACGCAAATCAAGAAGACTTTTTTTAATATTTAATGGTGTAATTAGTTATTTAGTGGGATAATTTTTTACCAAAAATGGAAATGTGAAGAATTATGTGGGACACCCGAAATAGAAAGATGGGAAGAAATAAGTGGGACGGAGGTAGTATCACCTTTCCTTATTTAGCAAAAAACTATCACAAACAATCAATATAGTAATATTAAATATTCTTAAAAGACGTGTCAAAATATACACTTTTTACATTTTCATTTTACTATATTATTATATATACTATCTTAATTTACGAGCCCATCAATATATGTGATAAAAATAACGGGACGGAGGGAGTATATCAGGATTTTCTTTTCTTGGGATTAGGTGATATTTAGAGATAACATTAAGCATGCTAAACTAATAAAAACCTAACCTCAAACTATTAGGGGGTGCAAAAAACATTGGGAATAAATTCCTTCGTCGTGCATACCATTGAAGCATTGTAGCAAAAAGTAAATATTGAAGATTGTGTAATTATGACATTGTACCGTGCATCATTATAGAAACAAGTGATATTGAAGTTCGTGTAACATTACACGTGAGAGGTAGCTTTTCTAATTTGTGGGAAATATTTGTATTTACACATGCACAAAAATATAATATATATGTGCTCGCACACACGTAATATATAATATTATTTAAGAAAAATAACTCGATCGATCCAAATTCTGCTTCTTCAATATTGATATCGCCTTGGATATGGATGACATTCTAGATCCAATGCAGCTCGTGATTATGTACTCCCATATTACGAAGAGCTCCAACAATTATCTACCATTGATTTCTTAAGCTGAAATTTGCAACTAATCTTTCTCGTGCCGGTATTTTTGTAGAGATTTTTTTATTTCTATAGATTCCACCCGATCACATATAAGTACAACTTTCGAATACTTTCCACTTGAATTGATCTTTGATCTTTTAATGATAATCATGTAGCCAAGATTTATTCCAATATTTTGCACCCAATCAGTTAAATGTTGCCGAGATTTGAACACCTGAAAGGAAAATTATTTAATAGAAACTAGGAAAATATAATAATACTAAAATAAGTATTTGTTACAAAATTTTGACCAATAATATCATAACATGTCAGTATAAAATTCGGATGTGATATCGGTATTCATATGATCACCAACTTCATTTTCATCATCCGTCGCTATCCCGCAAATCTCATTCTCCTAAATAGATGCGGGAATGTGTAGGATTATTATTACTGTAATTATAAATTGAAAGCATGGTAACTAATTAATATTATAGCAAACATAGATAAATATATACTAAAAAAAATTAAACAAACTTATTAGAATTATGTTCTCTTTTGAAAGACTTAGGCGGATCTTAGAGACTTAGGAGGATCTTACTCCGTGAATATTCAGCTGTCTAAATCTTGTTTGTATTTTTTTACTTGCAATTAACAATGTTTTGACATATATATAGTTGAGATTTTGAATGGAAATTATGAAGTGAAAAAATCCAACGTAATTGGCAAAGACGTTCAAGTAATTTGTCAATATTAATAAGTTACAAGTCAGAAACTGTTTAGTCAAAAATGTCATTCAAACTTTATTTAGTCAAAAATTGCATTTAAATCGATCGGATCAGCAAACCTCACACGTGCTCTTGAAGGGACCCACAGTTCACGTTTTTCTTTGAAGGGCATGAATTATTTTCTATTTTTCCTCCTTTATATATCATTTTTATTTAGATAGGTCAAATACATGTAAAATGTTACAATTATTTTTGTGCTGATTAACGGGGGGGGGCTAAATAGAATCAAGGGGTGCATATAGAATTTCCCTATTGTGGAGAGAGTGATTATGAAACTTAATATTGATTTGTGAAAGATAGGAGAAATGATTTAATGAGTAACATTTTTCCAACACATTAGAAGTTGCGAAGTTTAATCAATGGACATACGAGGCCCAATATAAACTTGGCCCAATAGATATTCGGTTTGGCCCAATTTGGGGGTATATAATGGGATTAGGATTCAAAAAAGAATCAGAGTAATCGGTGGTACGATGAACAATCCGACGAACGGCGGTGCAATGTTAGCGGAGGAGGCCGCCGAAGGAGCGCCGGTGAAGCAGAATACGTCGGCGGCAACGACGTGAAGAAAAGCGTGTTAGAATCGACAATCGCGGCGTACTGAGCGATCCCCTCCTCGCCGACGTGCCTAAGAACCGACGTTGTCCGACGTGGACACTCTGATCAGCTTGGAGCTCGGAAGCGCCGTGCGCATCGCCGTTCTTAAACTCGATGGAACTTCCTTCGGTACTTAATTTTATTTATACTCCATTTTTTCACTGTTTATGCTGTATTTTGGCATTTCGACAAACACTTTCCGCTCTTGGTTTTTGGGTGATGGAAGATTGGCGCTGATGAATACTGCCACCGTAAAGGACTTGAAACTTGCGATAAAGAGAAAAGTGAGCGACGCCGAGGAATCGAAGATGGGCCACCGCCATATTTCTTGGTAAAGCTTTGCTCAATACGTTCAAGACAACATTTTATTTCAACAAAAAAAAAAGTAAAAGGTTATTATTGCTCGAAATTTCCTGAAGGAGACATGTCTGGGATAACTTTTGCCTTTCTCACCTCAACGAAAAGCTGCTCGACGACTCTGCTAAGCTTCAGGATTACGGTGTGAGGAACAATTCTCAGGTTAAACTTCATCGAAAAACGATCATCCAATCAAACTTCTAATCAAAGCGTTTCTCATTGTTATTACACAAAAGCTTCTGTTCTTATTATTCGCCAGGTTCACTTCATTCCTTACGTTGTCTCGAAATCTTCTGGTAAACATTCGAGGAGGAGAAAGCATCGTTTCTTTCATGGCCTAAACAGAAAAGCCTGAGAATTATAAGTCCGATTTTACCGCTCGCACTATATTCAGGTATTTGTATGGGCCAAAAATATTTCAATTGTTTGGGCTTTTCATAGGTATTGGGCCTTCGTATGGTGGGCTTAACTGATGTGGGCTTTTGTATGTTGGATTTTGTTTGTAAATGGGCTTTTCAATTTCCCTTATTAGCAAGGAGCACATAAAAAAATAAAAATAAAGAAAAAATATAAACATGGTATGGTAATGATTCATGTGTATTTTTCTTTTTCAAAGTGCATGAAATCTCAGTCATTTTGCATTATGGGACGAAACGTTGTTAACCATGTGCCAGAAAGCGATCAGTAGGGAACAATGATTAGATGCTAACTCGTAAGTTTTAGAAATTAAACTACGCATGATATGTGTACAATAATGGAATGTAAAAGTCTTCTATTGGACTTTTGTTTTTGAAGTGTTAGTGTGTGACAAGTTCAAGAATCTTTTATTGCAATTGGAGTCTTGTTGAAGAATGATCAAGACTTATCAAGAAGATTTTATGATGGAAGTAATGTAAACAAACTGTTTGATTCAGTGATCGAAAGAATGAATTACAGAGAAGAGATCGAATTACAAAAGAAGTGATCGAATTACAAAGAGGAGGTCGAACATTTTTATATACAGCAACTATATACAAAGACTAAAAATATCCCTAAGACTATAAATAATGACCAAGGGGTCCTCAGTAGTTGATAACGGTTGGAGCTTCTTTACAAGTCTCTGAGCCTGCCGAATCTTGATCTGTGTAGTCTCTTATCAAATAAATCCAATACCCCCCCGCAAGATGGACGGTATATATTCATAACCGACATCTTGGACAAATGCCCGTTAAGAATGGAGGCTGGTAAAGGTTTACTAAATATGTCTGCGAGTTGGCTGTCGCTGCGAACTGGTAATAGTTTGATCGCGCCAGAACTGAGATGATGTCGGACGAAGTGACAATCAAGCTCGATTTGCTTGCTTTTCTCATGAATTTGGGATTGGAAGCTAATTGAATGGCAGTTTGTTGTCACAGTAGATGATAGAGGGCTGCTTTGAAGCACAACCAAGTTCAGAAAGGAGTTGCCTCAGCCATAAGACTTCGCTGGTTGTGGAGCCTAATGCTCTATACTCTGCTTCGGTAGAAGACCGGGCAATAGTTGTCTGCTTTTTCGCCTTCCACGAAATCAGTGTCTCGCCGATGAAAGTGCAAAATCCTGTCACGGACTTTCTTGAATCCTTGCAAGCTGCCCAGTCGGAATCAGTGAAGGCCTTGACCTGCAAATCAGAGGAAGAGGACATGAACAAACCTTGCCCGATAGTATGTTGAGATACCTGAGTAGGTGGTGCACTGCTGTCAAGTGTGGGACGCGTGGGCTGCTGATGTATTGACTCAATCTGTGGACGGCAAACGTAATGTCCGGTCTTGTAAAGGTCAGACATAATAATTTGCCGACAAGCTTCCTATACTGAGTTGGGTCTGGCAGAAGGTCACATCTGAAGCTGTGATTTTTATTCTTGGGTCCATCGTGTGGAGATTGGCTTGGCTCCTAGATAGCCAGTTTCCTCCAAAAGGTTAATGGTATATTGTCTCTGCGCAATATAGAGCCCTTTAGCCTGCCTTGCTACTTCTAGCCCGAGGAAGTACCTCAAAATCCCTAAATCTTCAGCTTGAAAGTCTGTTGCAAGAACCGTTTGGCAGCATTGATTTCCTCTAAGGATGGCCCTGCAAATATCATGTCATCTACAAAAACAAGAATGAGAAACAATATTAGAACCTGTACCCTTGATGAACAGGGAGTGATCTGACTCAATCTGTCGAAAACCAAAGTTCTGCAAAGCTTGAGACAACTTTTTCCATTGTCTCGCAGAACTTGCTTCAACCGTAGATTGACTTATGTAGTTTGCACACTAGTTTCTGGGATTTGTCATGCTTAGTTGTAGGACTATAACCCGGTGGTAATTCCATGTATACTTCTTCGAGTAGATCACCATTTAAGAACGCATTGTTGACGTCCATTTGGAAGAGAAACCATCCTTGAGAAGCTGCTAATGATAGGATGACTTTGATGGTACTAGCTTTGGCCACTGGTGCGAATGTATCGATTAATCAACTCCTTCTTGTTGATTATATCCCTTAGCCACCACGCGAGCCTTAAATCCGCTCTATAGCACCATTTGAATGATGTTTTACCTTATACAACCATCGACATCAATTGGATGTTTGTCTGCAGGCAAAGGAATCACTGTCCATGTTCTGTTTTCCTCCAAGGCACGGATTTCTTCATCCATGGCCTTCCTCCATTGTGGATGTCTTGCTGCTTGGTGGTAGAAAAATGTGGCTCAAGAGTCGCAGAGACAGTTAGTGCATATTTTCTGTAATTAGCAGAGAGATTATTGTAGGACAGAAAACTAGAAATAGGATATCTGCAGTATTGTTTGAGAATTGGCAGCAATAATCCTTCAAATAGGAGGGTGCTCTTGATTGCCTAGATGATTTTCTGGGCTGTGGAACCTCCTCAGCCGAACCTGTTTCACTAGGAGAATTAATGTTAGATTGATCCGTGGGCATACTTCCTGTTCCATCATGAGTTCCCAGAGGCTCTGTCTGAACCTCCTCATGATCTGAAGCATGATCTGAAGCTTGTAGCCCTGCTGTATCTTGATCCAAAAACACATCTGTTGCCTTAGGTAAGACAAAATCAGACCAAGAAATATCAGTTTGGTGCTTATTCATGTCAGCAAAAGGAAACACATGCTCATGAAATCTCACATCTCTAGATATACATGCACCTCTCGAGTATTTAAATCCAAAACCTTATATCCTTTTATACCATTAGGATATCCTATGAAAACACAAGCCTTGGCTCTTGGATCAACACTTGGTTCTGTTGGCTGCCCGGGGTGGAAGCATAACACAAGCTGCCAAAAACTCTCAAAGAAGAATAATCTATTTCCTTCTGATACAAAAGCTCATAGGGTGACTTTTGATGCGAAACCTTGGAGGGTACTCGGTTAATGAGATATGTAGCTGTGAGAATGCATTCATTCCAGAAACATAGAGGAATCCTTGACTGAAAATACAAAGATCTCGCTACATTTAGTAAGTGACGATGCTTTCTCTCAGCAACTGAATTATGCTGAGGAGTTTCCATACAAGAAAATTGATGAAGAACTCCCTTTTCCTTGAAGAATTCTGTGAACATGAGCTCCTTAGCGTTGTCTGACCTGAACATCTTTATTTTGGCTTTGAACTGATTTTCAACCATGTAAAGAAGAATGGAATTATACTAGACACGTCTGATTTATTCTCAACATAAAAGTCCATGTATATCTCGTGTGATCATCTACCAAAGTCAAGAAGTATCTATGTGATGTGTGTGAGATGACATGAAATGGTCCCCATATGTCACAATGAACAAGATCAAAGGCCGAGCATGATATATTATTTTCAGATTTAAAAGGCAGTTTTGTTTGTTTTGATAAGGGACAAACTTTACAAAGGTCATGTACATCAGGAACCTCCTTACACCGTAACTTTTTTCTAAGCCTATCTATGACATTCAAGGATGGATGTCCTAGCCTTTTGTGCCAAGTATCTAAAGAAACTGTAAAAGAAAACGAATTTGACAAGCTATTCTTATGAGACTCAATTTCTGCTATATCTACTATGGGAGAAACATTTAGAGCATATAATCCTTCTCTTTTACTACCCTTGCCAATCGTCAACCTCCTGGTTGAATCCTGAATGACAAAGTGGTCATGAAAGAAGGTCAAGACAACATTGTTTAATGCAGTTATGAACTCACTGATAATAAGTTGAACTTAAAGTGAGGTATGTATAGCACATCAGTCAGGATTAAGTCTCGAGTAATCTTGATTGTACCTGCCATGTCTGCCTTTATAGAATGATTATTGGGTAACATTACATGCACAGGGTCTATAGGTGACAAAGTCTGAAAGCCTTGAGGATTACAGCTTATGTGCCTTGAAGCACCTGAGTCTACAAACCAGATATCTTGATTGTCTAAAACTAGGCATATTAAAGGATAAGCACAAACCTTTGTGACTACCTGTTGGCTGTTTCTGACTGTTCGATGATTGATATTTAGCAGCAACCATCTGATTTACTGAGCAGCATTCTGAATTGCTGAAGTTGTTGAGAGCTCAGTTGATGGACAAAGTTTTCTGCTGCTGCTGCGTTATAGTCCTTAGCATCCTTATGGTAATCTGCCCCATACTGTTCTGCTATTACCTGATTCACTCTTGGATTCTTGGGTGTAGGATTCTGCCTAGAGCCAGGTGGGAACCGTGCAACCTGTAACAGGTTTCAATTGTATGTCCTGGTCGTTGCAGTGAGTGCAGTAAGGTCTTCCCCTTCCTTTCTGTTGTTGAAGGCAGACTTCTTGGTCTGCTGATGTACTGTGGGGACGTGCTGAATTAAAAGAGTTCTTGGCTGCCAATTGTCATGTGTTGTCCCATTTCTTTCCTGGTCTTTGACACCAGCAGTGATTCCTCTCTGCCTTTCTCTCTGTGCTTGTGCAACCAAAGAGTAGACCTTGTTTATCGAGGGTAATGGCTCCATTAATAAAATCATGGCCTCTAATGTGAGCATAAGACTCATTCAGCCCAATAAGGAATGTGATGACATAATCCTTCTCAAAGTATGAGACTTCAAATCTCGAACTCCACCACAAGTGCAGCTCCCACTCCCCATGTGCCAAGATGGTCTTGAAATTGGATAACTCATCCCACAGAGCCTTCGTTTGTTTGGTGTAGTAAAGCCCCGTGCTTGTCTGCTGCTGGTAAAGTCCCAGTAAGTCTTTTCTCAGCTGATAGAACCTAGGTCCATTACTTTTCTGGAACCTTTCTTGAAGATCAACCCAAATGGCTTGAGCCGAATCTGAATAGAGGATGCTTGCGGAGATTTCCTTTGACAACTGAATTGAGAATCCATGAAATGACCATGTCATTGTTTCTCTTCCACGCAAGAACCATCTTTTGGTCATTCTCTGGTGGTTTCTTGACAGATCCATCGATGAATCCTTTCTTATTTTTGAGACTGATAGAGCAATGGTCATTGCTCTACTCCAAGATGCGTAATTATCCCTACAAGTGGCTGATGAACAAGGATCAGACCAGGATTATCTGAGTGATGAAGGAAAAATGGATGAAGATGGTCATCCATCGGCGATGTTGCAGGCGCGAGCTCATTCTCTGTGTTTGGTGTTGATTCTGCCATTTCTTGTAGATTCAATTGGAAGACTTTGATGCTTTGTATATCAGGATTTCATGCGAGGGATTGAAGAAGCTCTGATACCATATTGCAATTGGAGTCTTGTTGAAAATGATCAAGACTTATCAAGAAGATTTTATGATGGAAGTAATGTAAACAAACTGTTTGATTCAGTGATCGAAAGAATGAATTACAGAGAAGAGATCGAATTACAAAAGAAGTGATCGAATTACAAAGAGAGGTCGAACATTTTTATATACAGGCAACTATATACAAAGACTAAAATATCCCTAAGACTATAAATAATGACCAAAGGGTCCCTCAGTAGTGATAACGGTTGGAGCTTCTTTACAAGTCTCTGAGCTGCCGAATCTTGATCTGTGTAGTCTCTTATCAAATAAATCCAATATCTTTTGGCAACTCTAATTATGATTAAGACAAGTTCATTGCATGGAAATGATGCTAGTTTAATTATGAGGCCAACTATAAAATTATTGGTAGAATAGAAAGACATGCTAGTTTTTATAGTTTCCCAATGATTCAATCATGGTTCTGACAGAAACCATTTCAATGCCAAGCTATGGTGGAGAGTTATTGCTCCAACTACACCATGCAGTAGGTGTAAGATATCAATTCATACATATGATCTTCCTCGGATTCACTACAACGTGCATGCTTGTAATAATAATCTTGTTTAGCTATTATCATTAAACTCCATTAAAAGTTCTAGCACGATCTTTATGAATGCGCGAATCGTGTAGCTTTTTTACTGTAGTTTTTTCAATTATATCAAGTCTTTCGTTTTTTCTTCGACTATATATATAGAGAGAGATCTATAAAGGTTATAACTTTCTTACAGACATTTGTGAATTAATGGTGAACAGTTGGGGGCAGTTCTCCAGCAATAAATGTGAAGTGGTGGTGACATTAAGGGGTTTGTAGATACAACAAAAAACAAAGCACATAAACACTCACATTATATAAATATATATATTGGCAGATGCAGATAAGGTGTATAGCAGCTGACCGATCATTAAATAATCAATGCCTGAAACAGACAGAGTATGAAGCAAACACAGTTGGTTTATGGGGGAGATGATGCGACTTATCACTCGACAAAAAAGGTTATTGAGTTCTTTACATTAATTTGCTTAGGTTCTTGGGAAAGAATTTTAATTAATTTGAGACGAATAAGTGATAAAACAACCACACAGACAACACACACTTCGGTACTAAAATAGGGTGAGTGTAATTATTATCAGAGCAGTTTGACCAATATGTAAGAACAAGAAGACTTTTTGACAAGTATACTAACTTTTAATGGGGTTTCTTGGTACCACTTATGGAGTCAAAGGTCAAAGCTTGGTTGCCTTGGTATATATATACCTAGGATGCTGCTACATTTTTATTTGACGATGGTCCTATTTCCTGCAAACTGATGAAACATTTTCTTGGGTTTTCTCAAGTATTTAACTATCATTACATCATTACCATTAAAATTGTGCTATATTAGTTAGTTCTTTTCTGGCAAGTGCCCCCATCATGGAATCTTATAAGCTTTCCAACAGAGAATGATTATTCGAAGAATAAAAACATTTAGTGGGCTGTGTAAGGGCCATGGCCATGTTTTTGTGACATTGCATAACTGGTCGGAAATTAGCTGTCAAATCTCGTCACAATTTTATCTTTTCCAAAGTTTTTAATTATGAGAAATGATTACATATTCCAAACCCTAGGCCAAATATTACCTTATGTTATACTAACCTTGATTAAGATTTTCAACTAATTGGGTGAAAGTTGAAACGCCTAGTTACCCCAATGAGGAAAAACCTGGAAAATCAATTAAAAAGTCGTAGGTCCAAACACAACCCCCTTGCATCATAAGACCAGCTTTGTAATAATGCCAAGGACCTCTTTTTTTCAGCTCCTTTTCTCCAGCTTTTATGTGCCCAAACGTGTAGTGCGTGAATTTTCATCACAATCGAGAATTTTCGAAGAAGAAAGGCAAGAAAAGACTGATGATTTGTTAGAGTCTTGTCTTCGTATAGCAAAAGAGATGTGTATGATTAAAGTTAGGAAAAAAGAACCCAAGGGTTTCATCAAAACGAGGAGTTTTGCTTGTTTGTGATAAATATACCTCGTAATGAACGGCCTGCGTCTAATCTAATCTGATCTCATTACAAGTTTTGAGTTGTCTTAACCCTCACATGACCCTATTAATTTATTACATAACTATCCGATTTCTCTCACCTTATTATTTAGTGGGGTGGCCTCATTTCGTCTCCCGCAATCATAAATAGTTCCTACCAAACTGCAAACTTTCCCTTACATCCCCATAACCAAGAACACCTTTTAGTGCGTGTTTCTTTCTTGTCGAATTCTTTTTTCTTCTTCTCGTAAGTCTTCTGTTGAAGGAAAAGCGAATTCTTTCACTTGATTGTTAAATTCATGTCGTGTTTGTCAAAGGGTTTCTTGCATAGTTCATTGGCATTCTGTCCACCTCCTTGTTTTTTACGAACAAAGTATAATAAAGATCACATTTTTACATTCTTTTTCTTGCGCTTGAGGAGGTGGGCATATTGCCAACGGAGCTTTGTTGGATTCTCTTTGCAAAACCCTCGTGAAAACTGCTTCAGTTCGTTGTCTGAATATGATAGGTAGAGAGGGTAAGATATTAAGGTTTCTTCATCACGACTTAGAGAGACGTCTTTTTCTTTTTCCCATCTGTTGTCATTTTAGCGTCTGTTCAACACAGTGAGCTTAAAGCTAGTTCATTCTCTTTAAGATTACTCAGCCAAATTTAGTCCGTGAACGAATTGAAAATTCGCAGGAATGAGAGGCTGAAACCGGAGAAAGATGGTGTTCGAATGTGATTCATGTAAGTGTAACCCTAAAATTTATTTAATTTGTCGATTTCCATATTCTTCTCATCACTCTACATGCTAATGTATTTTCGTCTCTTTCTTTACCTATCTTTGATTATGATGGATATATCGATTTATAGCAGCTTCACACAAAGGCCAAATGCCAGGCGAAAGAGTGACCATGAAGAAAGAAAACCCTTGATGTTGAATGTCCAAGTACATGTTTTTAATGAAAAGCTTTCTTGCATTCTTGATACATGTAATGAAACACAATCATATATACAAACGATACTATGTTTTTTTTTTTTGTGTTGCTCTTCACCCCTCCATTGGGTGAAAAAAACTTGGGATTTGTAAATTTGTTCTATATAATATTTCAACTTTGATTAGTACCCACCCAAGGGGTGAAAAATACCTCAAATTTGTAAAAAATAAATTAAATTTATAAAATTCAGGTGATATTTGTAAACTTTCATATAGTTATTAACATGCATTAAATTGCTCTTGCAGATTAACACATTCGTCAAAATCAGCCGTTTAATTTTTAACTTATTTTGATATATTAATTTACATTTTGTAGGTAATTTAGATTAATATTATGAAATTAACTATAATAATATTTAACTTAATGCAAAATTCATATGATATTGTTGTTTCTTATTATTTATACAAACAGAATGAAAATCTCATTTAAAGTTCCTATAATAATAACATACATACAAGTATGTGTTATTTCTTGATGTAAAGTAAATTTTTTGTTATGCGGTTTTTTGCCAATAATAATCATAATAATATATAACTAGGCACATCTAAATACTGTAAGTTCTAAACCAACAAAAGAAAAAGTATCACAATTACAAAGCTCACGTGAAAAAGATAATATCAGTTGAATTAATTTATAATTTAATAGAGAGCTGAGATGAAAAAAAATTAAGAAACTGAGATAAATGTAATATTGTCGCTAGTTTATTTTTCAGATATAATAAAGAATAAATATAATAGAGAAGTAATAAATGAACTTATAAGAGAGTAGTGAATAGTATGATAATTAATAGGGGGTGTAAATAGAATTTAGGGGTGCCAATAGAACTTTTCTTTTTTTTTACTAAATTTTATTTTAAATTCAACTCTTCACCCGCCGTTTGCTGTGCATTTTAATGGCGTTTCCATTGCTTGATAGCTTTTAAATGCCCGTGATATGGAGAGCAAAATCTTGAATTTTAATCTACGTTTTCGTAGGCTCATCGTTGAAAATCTGACAATTCCCATTGATGACATTTATTGGACTTTCCAACATCTAATTTTCTTGTTAATTAATCTCGAGCACGATTACGACTTATGGATTCTTTATAAATTACATTAACGAAAATAGAAAAAATAAAAGAAAGGAGCGAAGAGTCAATCAAAGGAATCATTACCATCTAGAAATCCTAGAACAAATCCCAGCTTAAGTCAAATCAAGAAATCATCATCTGCATTACTACACATATTATCCTGGAAACAATCCATCTTCACATCAGTCACGTCAAGCTGCAATATTTCTGCTCGGCATTGAAGGATTGAGCCCAAGCTAAGCAAAAGAAAACACAGAAGAAAAGCTTGAGGACAAGACAAGTAATGCAATGTGTAAGAAAATATCTTTTTTCAGATTCATATGATTTTTTTTATCTGATTTTTCTTACCTGGGATGTTTGCGGCCAAGGTCCCCATGTACAAATTCTTTGATATATGTTCCTGCCTGAAAATGTTGTTCTTGATGATTTTTACATTTAGTTTGATTAACATATAAAACTAAATCAAATAGAGAAACAAAGATTTATCTTAACCTGTGTGCATAAGTGCACAGCAAGAAATACTGAGGATGCTCAGAAATCCTCTCTATTCTCATCCTGAAGAAAAATGTGGTAATAAATTTGCCTGTAAGAAACTAAGCAGCTATGCTATATATGCCATACTAACTATTCAATTTCTTAAAACATTTTCAATACCAATGAATCGTTTTCTCGCGGGCCAGCGGCTTCGACGTGCAGCAGAACCCTTATCGGAGTCTTCTGCAGTATTTTCTGCTCGACAAATAATACGAACCATTTTCGTATGTATAAAAACACCAATGCACTCAGATACGCGTATACACCGACATCGAAGTACCGTTTCTTTGAGGGAAGACAGAGTTTCCACGTCATCTTCGCCAAGGGGACGGGAAATCCACACGAGGGCAGCGTATTGTTTCTGCTCGAAACCATTAAAGGTCAAGACGTTTTAATCATCATATTCGGATGTTGCTGAAGTAATAATGATCTTTTTACCTGCTTTTCTGCCTCGCCTTCACGCATTAGCTCCCAACCTTGCTATCGACAACCTTAAGATTTCTAACCTTCACCTACATAGAAAGACGTGGTTCGCTCGAGCTTTTATCGTGTTTGTAGGAACACAAAAAGTGTCGAAACCAAACAATCAATCAACCACTCACAAGTTTGCTTGCCAAACTATTTATTCGATTCTCCATGTCTTCTATCGCGCTTCGTTAGGTAGTTGGCGAGCGTTTTGAACCTCAACAAGAAAGGGCCGACCCGAGCCCAACATGCGAACCTGGGCAGATACAGTGCTGTTAGAAAAACGCTCGAGCCATAAAACTCAGATTTTTTTATTACATACATCAATGTCTTCTCTCCCAGCAGCATGGAACTTATAACTGTCTCCTTGGCACATGGGAAGGATATTGCCTCCGATTAATTCCTGCAGGAGGGCCAAAAAAGAAAAAGAAATCAACGATGATGAAATGGAAGAGAATGATTCATTGTAAAGCATCATCTCTCTCATTTAACCTCGATAGATGCTTCGCCCATTCGCTCGTCGTCGATGATCCAACGTGTTTGGCTGACGTTTCTTGAGTACTCTGCTTACGGAAAACAAAAAGGCGAAAGAAAGCATGGTTATGCTTCTAAGAGTATTATTACTGTTATAGACATCGTTAAGTAAAGTGAGGATTTACAGAACCTTCAGATATCTTCCACCGATGTATATCGAAGTTCTGTAGCATTGCAACGTCAAAGAGCAGCACTGATTGACCTATAAAATTAAAAAGGTTAAAACTTTGGTTCTTACTTCTTATATGAAAGAAGCAATTGCCGAAATATACCTTCTCTAGAGGAACGTCGAGAAACGGGCCCCGTTATCTTCTTTGACAGACAAATCGCTGTTCAAGGCAACTCCTTCGACTGGTTTCTTCGAGTCATTACGCTCAGCTGTATAATCTTTATGATTTAGAGCAGTTACTTGAATGGATTTGTTATCGAGAAAGCCTTTAAGTACCTATTCTTCTCCGTTTAAAGCGGTCATGTTCTTCAATAAAGTGTTGTCCTGTGATGCTGAAGAAACATTGTACGTCAAGCGAATTCTGAAAAAACTAGAATTGGACTTTACATCCTGCAATAAGTCAGAGCCTTTTGAAATAATCTTTTCATCCCATTTCGATTGACCCTCACAATAGGAAGAGATGAAAACAATTACAAGAGATAGTAAGAAAGAAATTACCAATAACTTCTCCAAGGGAATTGTAACAGATAACTTCAAGAAATCTTTCACCGAAACGTTTTCAGACCAAATAGTTTCATGGAACCAAGATTCGGCACCATACTTCTCCTTCAAAAACTTCCTATTTAGATCAACACATAACATTTTCTGCAAATTGCAACGTCTTGGAAAAGGATAAGCAAGCTTAGAGCCAAGATCACTAACCTAACTGCTTCGTAGTTTTCAACAACGATCTGCGGTAACGACACTTCGATCGAAAAGCTATCGATTCGATGCCCTTCACGCTTCACATGATCGGAAATTGCAGCAGCAAATTGATGGGCAGAACCCTTTTGCACGAATGCCCCGTCGTCGCCATTATTGTAGATAAACTGCAAAATGCCGAAGCAAATACTGCATATACAATCTTGAACGGCCAAAGATTCAACAGCCTCCTTGGGTTCTGTAGAAGCACTCCCATCTTCATCGTCTCCTTTTCGTCCCAATAAATCGCTTAGAAAATGTGTTTCCACATACGGAGAAGAACACAACTCATCGTGTTTGGAAAATAACAGCAATATGCATCTAGCACAAACCTGCACAAAAAACGAGCGATATTTCTTCATCAATTCTACGTAAAGCATCAACCTTTGCGCATTGCAGAATTATCAGACAGAGGAAGCGAAACTAAAATTTATGGGGGTTTTCTAATTCTTCGCCACAGAAACGCCCAATCAATGAATAGCATAGGAATCTGTAAGAACTAAATGCAAACAGCTTACTTTGTTCGAAAGCAAATTTCTAACGGGCTTATGCGGCAGTTCACGGACGGCTTCTCTGAAGAGTGTCAGGCCATCGTTGCTGACTGTTTTCGACGAGCTAACGTCTGCCTCTTCGGTGGTGGCAGCTCGCGCGCGCGTCTCCATTGGACATTCTCGGCAAGGGACTGACCTGACACACTCCTCTCGGCCGAGGAGAGAGAGAGGAGAGAGAGTTTTTCTTTCTTTCTATGTCGTTTGTGGCCCATTACTGTAAAAAGTGCCCATTAAGACGAAGGGTCATTAGGAGTTAACTACAAAACACTCCTATGGTTTTACACTAATTACAGTTGTGCCCCAGACAGATTTTCCTTCAAGAAATTAGTGTTCGCACAGCAGAAGTGCTTGTGTCCCAGACAAATTGATACCAACTCAAATGGGAAAAGGAGGTCAAAATCGAATTTGAGAGCTTAGAGAGAAGAATCGGCTCTGAAACTTCGATTTCATGAGAATTCGGTACAGAGAAGAGAATGATAGAGACGAAGAACACGCAGAATCCAGCGATTCTGTTTTACGCACATCACAACAGTAAAAGATAGCCTAATGAAAATGAGAAATTGAAAATGACATTATATGGGTACTAAGTAATAAAGCGTAGCAACGCTTCTTCTTAAATCTGTCTTCATAACTCGGTCGAAGTCGTCGTGGCTCTTAGCGATTTCATCTTGCCTATTTCAGCTCGTAACATTCCCTTTTCCTTAAAACAACTCTTGCCCTCAAGAGTTGATAAAAGCTGGAAACTGCTGCAATATAAACCAATCTTCCCAACAAATAAGCTCTCCACTTTTGGATGGTTCAGTGAAGAGTTCCTTGTTCGTCGACGAAGCTGTTGCTCTCGAACTCAGTGGTTTACTCAAAGCAGCTGCCCTCTCACTTATTATGTAGGCGATGGAAACTCGTTTTAAGTGCTCGAACACCTTAGGGGCTTGCTCATTCCGGCGAACATTGTTTTTCTGTAATAAGGGGCGGAGGGGTTGAGCTATCTTCCATACCCGCTGATGAATCGCCTGTAATAGCTGCACAGGTCCAAGAACCCCCATAATGGCCTAACTACTTTCAGGGTAGGCCAAGCCGTCATGGCTTGAATCTTGGAGGGATCATCTAAAACCCCACCAGTAGCTATTAAATGTCCCAAATACTCAACTTTTCTCAGCCCCAAACTGACACTTGCCTTGCTCCATGAACTGATGATTTGTTCTAAGAACCCCAAAGATGGTCCCCAGAGGTTCCAAGTGGTTGTTCCACTGAGTCGCAACTCGATCCCACCTTCCTCGATCGAAGGGCAGTGTGCTTCAGAGCTAACGATGTGTATCGCAGCTGGCCTTCGACGACAAAACATCGCCCTCTACCACACGGTGGAATGGGTCCCTTCTACCGTGTAGTTGCTCGTCAACACGACGTCCTCGATCAAATGGAACGTCGTGGTATTTCCAAGTGATACTACGAACTGTACTCCCATACTGTATCGCAGCCTCCTAGCGGCAGAATCATCATATCGGCTACGAACTGTGTTCCCTGCATTTTCCGTTGGAATCCCTTACACAAGTACGAAATACAGAGCTTACTTTCATCACCCACAGCCACAGGAAATGGACTTGTTTGGTCCAGGCGACACCCAAACCTCCTAGCCATTCTAAATCTAAAAATTTATGCGTACTCCCCATGTCGATTAATACATGTAATGGCTTACCATTTACGTTACCAGCCACTCCCATAGTACTATAATCATGCACTCCAGCCATGGCATGTAGAGACACTTGGTAACTAGTCGGAGAGTTCTCCGTAACATCATTCGACTCCTCTTCCCCGTCAGCCTCGTCAGCATAAGCAGTCTGCTCCTCCGACTTCCCCGTATCATCCTTCACTACTTCCATTAAGTATATCTGTCGTCTCCTTGCGCAAGCGTGACCAGCGGCGAACTCTTCATCGCACCAGAAACACAGACCCTTGGCTCGCTTCTCATCCCTTTCGTGTGTGGACAATTGCCTTGAGGGTATGATTGGTGGGCTGCTCCCTTTCACTGCCGTGTTGGGCTTAGAGTTGAAAGCATTTGAGGTCATCAAAGGTGAGTCAAAGATCACTTGGGCTCTGACTTACAGCCCTATGTTGAGTGCTTGGAGTGAAGGGGGTCATTGCAGCAGACGCGCTAGGTCTCAGATTTTCCCCAACAGAGCTCGGAATAGGTGTTCGCGTCACCCTCAGTCCATTGGCTTGCCTCCTGTAGTTTTGCCAAACTCACAGCCTCTAATAAAGAACTTGGGCGAAAACATTCTCACAGCCTTCGCAATCTCACATCTTAAACCACCTAAGAAACAGCTTACCAGATATTGCTCCTAAGCTCGACGCAGCTCGTCAATCCCTCGAAATCATCCACATAATTCTGAACTGAACTCGTTTGTTTCAGATTCAGGAGCTTGTTCATCGAGTCAGCGCATCGGCCTACTAAACACATCACCGCCCGACGAATTGCTCAACATCGTGGCAATCATCTCTCGCAAATCCGCCAGCTGCTTGTTGATTGAGGTGTTATCTGCCTCCATCTGCTCACGAAACACCTCCAATTGATTGTGCAATTCCTCGTAGCCCATTCCTTCTGCCATCTTCGAGTTTTTTCAGAGATCGGGATCGACGCTCTGATACCATCTCAATTCAAAACGCAGTAGCCAACAGCGATTTCAACTCACTAACTAAGGCGCATCTTAGTTGAAGTCGTTGAAGCGTTTTTTATCTCCATCCTTATATACGATGTCATTCTATTTTCTCAGCAGATATCAATGTCACTGTCGATGTAACGAAGTTCTCTCATCTTCTCTTCTTTTCTGTAATGAATTCTCTTGGAATCGATTAAATCAGAGCTGTTTCTTCATGCTAGGCTCTCATTTTCGATTTAATTCCTTTTCCCGAATTTGAGTTGTATCAATTGGTATCAGAGCGTCGATCCTCGATCTCTGAAAAAACTCGAAGATGGCAGAAGGAATGGGCTACGTGGAATTGCGCAAGCAATTGGGGGTGTTTCGTGAGCAGGTGGAGCAGATAACACCTCAATCAACAAGCAGCTAGCAGATCTGCGACAAATGATTACATCTGTGGTGAGTTCATTTACTGTAGAAAATGAGTTTGGAGTTAAAGGCAAGCGGTAAGGAGAGCCGTGATTATTCTAAATCATTTTATCATCTGTTGAACATTAAACAAAGTAGATCTGTTAAGGAATATTTGGGTAGATTCTAGAATTAAAGAACGGTTTGGAGCTAAATGAGCAGTTCCTAGTGAGCTGTTTTTTGGAGGGTTTAAGACCCGAGATAGGGGGGCCTCTCAGGATGTTTCGGCCAAGTTCCTTATCCGAGGCTGCTAATTTGGCGAAGCTACAAGAGCAAGCAATCAGTTGACTGCCAAGAGGGCTCATATGTCAGGTGCTGTTGGAGGAAGCTTTGGAGTGGAGGATGATGACGGAAGACGGATAAGCATGCTGCTGGTTCGAAAGAGGTGATGAAGAAGAGATGAAGGATCCGAAGGATGAGGAGAAGACGGACGAGCATGCTGCTGATTCTAATGAGGCTGGTAAAGTGGAAGAGATGAAGGATTTTGCTGAAGATTCCTTGATCAATTATCAGGGAATGATGGCGCGAAAGGAGGATCAGGTCTTCATGATTGACGCGAATGGAACCAATGACGAAGGGTTAGTGTTGTAAGGAACTAATGGAGA
Source organism: Craterostigma plantagineum (assembly GCA_027422505.1). Lineage (NCBI taxonomy): Eukaryota > Viridiplantae > Streptophyta > Magnoliopsida > Lamiales > Linderniaceae > Craterostigma > Craterostigma plantagineum. Next base: position 40,595 of record JAPQWV010002045.1, on the reverse strand, counting down.
AGTGTCAGGAGACTTTTGCCAAGCCTCCCAAACTTCCACCCCTGTGCATATTCCTTATCTGGAGGGTGCTTATGTTGATTTGGTGGATGGAAGACTGACGCACAGGGAAGCCACCCTCAGATGATCAAGCAATACAAGCAAAGGCTCATAACGGGGTGAAAATGCAAGCCGCTGGAAGAGGGAGCGAGAGGTCTTTTGAGCTCCCTGAGATGAACTCTATAGACGCGTTTCGCAGCTTTGGAAAAGAGAGTGATCTACTCAAGTTTCTGCTCAGCTTGCCCTTCGACCTAGGACTTGAAGGAACATACCGAGTTTTCGACCGAGGACGTTTTGTTGTCCAAGCCTGCTGCAATACATAGCATTAGCTCGGATACACATGCCCTTCGATCGAGGAAGGTGGGATCAAGCTGCGACGCAGCGGAACAACCACTTAGAACCTCTAGGGATCACATTTGAGGTTCTCCGATTAAATCAGCGGTTTGTGAAGCAAGGTAAGTGTCATTTTGGGGCTGAGAAAGTCAAGTATTCGGGGCATGTAATAGAGGTTGGTACGGTTTGGCCTGCCCCGAAAGCAGTTAGGCCATACAGCGGCTATTATAGGCGATTCATCAGAGGGTATGGAACTCTTCGCTGTGGTCACCTACATGAATGCGAGGGCAGCTGCCTTGAGCAAACCATTGAGTTCGAGGGCAATTGCTTTGTCGACGAACAAGGAACTCTTTGCTGTGGTCACAACCATCCGAAGGTGGGGAGCTTATTTGGTGGGAAGAGTGGTTTATATTGCAACAGCAGTTTTCAGCTTTTATCAACTCTTGAGGTCAAGAGTTGTTTTAAGGAGGGAGGAGTGTTACCATCTCAATTCAAAAACGCAGTAGCCAACAGCGATTTCAACTCACTAACTAAGGCGCATCTTAGTTGAAGTCGTTGAAGCGTTTTTTATCTCCATCCTTATATACGATGTCATTCTGTTTTCTCAGCAGATTATCAATGTCACTGTCGATGTAACGAAGTTCTCTCATCTTCTCTTCTTTTCTGTAATGAATTCTCTTGGAACGATTAAATCAGAGCTGTTTCTTCATGCTAGGCTCTCATTTTCGATTTAATTCCTTTCCCGAATTTGAGTGTATCACAAATTAGTGTTCGCACAGCAGAAAGGGCCATTTAAGACGAAGGATCAATTCATATCTTGATCTATTGATTTAAGATAAGCGGGGAGAAGCTTCCATTTTCTGGACGGAATTTAATGGGTCTTTCACCAATTTTCATAATTTTTGTCGAGGGATGTTCGCACAGCAGAAGTGCTTCAAAAATGAGAAATAATCCGTTGCGTTGGGAGGATTCTAATGTCCTCTGCTTCAAGATTGGACTTTTTACTCGACTCTCATGAATGCTCGCCAATTCGATGAATTGATCGTAAGAATAGTAAAGGCATATCATCTTTTGATTTAATTGATTCTTATGCAAAAGCCAATCACATCATATAGAATGCACACCCGTTGGTGCACTGCTAAGTGCTAACTTTCCATGAATCTTCACCAATTTGCAACCTAAATTTGCAGTAGATGGTACAATATCAGAGTAGTTGGGATTATGGCATGCATATGCTTAACGAGTCATTCATTATCAATCAATGCAATAGATGACCTTGAGCTAAGGTCGTTAACTTAACAAAGAAAAAATTGAAAAACCAATCCTCACACTCTTTATCTTGCTATTTTTTCGAAACGAATCTCATAACATTATTATCCTCTTACTGTTCGCAGGCCCGCCATCGCCTCAGAGAGGCCGCGTGTGCCTTCCCTTTGCCCTTCCGCAGAGAAGCGCATTCTTCGGAATTGGGTATTCGTCCCTCAGCGACTTCGACGAAGTGTAAACCCTCAGATAAAACTGCTGTCCTAAGTACTGACGTGCCCCAAAAACTCCGACCTCAGCTGCCACATTCCCACGTTGTCCAGCGCAATGTAAATCGCCGTCCAAGACTTTGGATAAACCTGCAATTCACGCCAAAAAAAACACTCAGGTTTTTCGACAAATTTAATTTTCTTGGGATGCGTTTGGTATGCGGAGAAGAAAAGGAAGCGTAACGTACAATGAGTTACATTTTCCTCTTGTTTTCCCTACCAGAAGATTCCGCATGCCAAACGCGCCCTTTTTGTCATGTTTTAGATGCTATAGGACAACGTTAGGGTCATAGCTCACCTGAACCGTGCACCGAGACACTGCATCCCTAAGGTTGTACTGATTCCTACTTGCCGAAGTCCACGTGCCTCCGTCCATTCTAGTAATAATTCGCGCATCATCATAAAAAAACGCAATAAGTACTTATTAATTCGCGTAACTGCGTCTAATGTCTGAAAATTCGATCGTCAGTGCAGTTAGAGTTAAGTACGTACCCGACGACCCAGAAAGAATACCCGTTGAGGTGATAGCTCTGAACGATAACCTCGTCGTTCTGAAACACGATCTCTATAAACGTCCTGTAATCGGCCCCCATAACCGACGTGTCGAGGTATATATTTCCCGAGCCGCCCCTCGGAGAGTCTGAAATGCTCCCGACTCGAAAAACGCCGCCTATTCCGAAGTAGTCGGCGAGCTTCAAAGGCGTGTCGGCCGGGACGAACGACACGCCGTTGAGGGCGTACCTCTGCTTCCCGTTCACCTGCCCGGCCCCGCTCGAGACCACGATCGTCCTCGACGTGTTGATCATCCCGTAGTGGTACGAGCCCTGCGGGTTGGGCCTCGGCCGCTCGCGGTGAGGTTGGTCCGTATGGAACGTGCCTGGCTGATCGACCAGTCGACCTGAGTCGTGGGCCCGCCCGGCAACGGCCCGACGGGCGGCCCGCCGGAGTTTCCGTATCGGAGGAAGGCGACGGCGGTGAGGACGACGGGCGAGGTGAACCGCGAGGAGGCGACGACGTAGTAGGATTTGGGCGGCTGGTCGGCGGTTACGAGGACGGACGTGCACTGGCCGAGGTGGACGTCGAGGGAGGAGTAGCTTATCTGCATGGTGTGGGTCCCCTCGACCTCGACCACCTTCATCTTGTGCCCTTGGATCCTGAAATTGAGCGAGTTCTGGAGGCCCACGTTGCATATTCGGAGGCGGTAGGTCTTTCCCTGCTCGACCGTGATGGTCGTGAGGTTCGAACCGCGACCATTGATTAGTATCCCGTCGGGGAAGGGTAGCTTCTTTCCCTTGTCGAGGATCGCCCTCAGTGCCTGCAGAGCAAGAAACGCACCGATTTCGAACGTTGTGTGAAAATAGGAAGATTGGATCTGGTAGAACCTATCAAAACGGGCCGCCCGTAGCCCACCAAATCCTGCATTTGGCAGGGAGGGCGAGGGCGTGGGTAAGTCCGCCATTTGCCGGGCCTGAAAAATGAAGGCCCGTCCCACCCTACAGGCGGCCAGCAGGCCTAGCCCGCCCAAATTTAAGCTCAAAAATATTTAAAAAACTATATAATTTATTTATATCAATATTTATAACTGTTTTATAATATTAGTGGGCCTGCCCGCGGTGGGCCAGGCCCGTCTCTCCAAAGATCGTCTGGGCTTGCGCGCTCCCTAGCGAGTCTTAGAAATGGCAGCCCGTCCCGCCAATTGTAATAAAATAGTTCATTAAGATGTCTAACTACAAAACCTTTTCAAATTCAACTAGAAATTCCTATTGTGAATGATTTTATAAACCGAATTTTGGCCCGCGGGCCGGGGGCCCAATTGCGTGTACTAGATAGAAATGCTTACGGTGTGGTTGGTTTTGTACCAATCGCCAATCAGCACAGCGTGGTCGTCGGCGGGCGGTCGAAGGGACGGGAATTAGGGGACGGCTTAGGATCTTGATGGCTCCGAATCCGCCGGCGGCTTTGTGGAAGGCGGTGGACGGGAAGTAGAAGAAGCTTCCGATCTGATCCTTCATCTGGAGGATGTAAGTGAAGTTCTTGCCGGCGGGATGGGACATGTCGTGCCGTAGACGCCGTCCTCGTACGAGTTCCTTCTGTTCTGAACTCCGCTCCTATTACGAAAAACCGTTAGCACGCGCGGTGTTTTTCCGTCAAAACTACGTCGTTTTGAACGAGGCGCAGTTTTTTTATTCTTTATTATGTGGGATGGCGTTATACAAGATACTAAGTTTAAAAACTAGAGTAATTTGAGGAAAATTTACATAGAAAACCTAATTTTTATTGCATTCAAATTGCTTTTCTCTAAAATTATTAAAATAGTTGTTCGCACAACACAACACACTCTCACAGAAGACAGACAGAATTGGAAAAATAATTAAGCCTTTGATCGATGGTAAGTTATAGTTGTAACTTCGCTCTTTTTTCTTTTTTTCTTTCTCAAGTCAACGTTTCTTACTAAAACAGTGGGACAGCTGTGGAGCATATTAAGACAGAAAAAGTGGTACTTCTAGACAAGAATTGACCTAATAAGCCATGTGAGGAAATCGCTTTAATAATTTACCTTCGAATATACGCTGCCTTTTTCCAAATTTTCATGAAAAAAAAGAACCTTGGTAACACAAAACCTTACATCAAGATCAGATCTGAGATTTTCTATTTTCTCCTGGGAAGAATTCAATTATTTCGGCTCAATAGCATTTATATTTATTTTCCCTCGACGATATACTGCAAATAGTGTCATCCTCGATCATTGTATAGCATTGATCTCTGCACCTACCACTTGAAGTTCTGGGCACCACCGCCATTAAAATCTACTTACAACTTTCTTTTAAAATATTATTTCTTTCTAAGATAATCTAATCAAGAACCAGGTTGTAACAACAATCTCCGTTGGGCACCAAAGGCATAATAAAATCTTGACCTAACTCAGAATAAATGCCCCAATGTCTACTTGACACTTGTGATGTACCTAACCCTTTCCTATTTAAGGAAATCCCATTACTCCTACCTAATTATCAAGCTTGTTATTGTTCATGCTTGTCATATTCATAACCTCTATTTTATTATTTAAATTAAAATAGCTCTACTAGATCAAGCAAAATAGGAGAAGAGCCAAAAAAAAAGATGGGATTTTTTCATTACCAGTGAATGAGTAGAGGCTCGTCTAAGCTGTTGAACACGTCTACAATAACGTTGTCGTTTGTCACAGAGTATATCTCAGGTCCTGGGAATTGCCCGTTTATCAAAATTCCCTGCCAATGATCATAGAGATCCAATAAAATATTCAAGAATCTTAATAATATCAGAAAAAAAAAACCCATCAAAGATTTGGATAATAAATAATTAACCTGCTGTGGAATTCCGAGGGATAAATGGTGCCATAAGTCACATTCCAATTAAAGTGTCTGTACGGACTATCAGCCACGGCGGCGGCCACTAAGCAGAAGAAGATAACCGCCGATCTATAGTGAGAGTCGCCGTCGCCGTCGTCATTTTCCTTTCGTGTAATGAAATGAGAGATGTGGGATTTTGTGTATTAGATAAATTATTTTGTCGTTATTTTTGTTCCGTGCTTCTGCTGCTCATGTGATAGTGGAATGGTGTGTTTTATATTTAGAGAGAGATTGTGGGGTTGTTCAAGAATCAAGATTGGGTTTTAAGAAGGAAAGTGAATGATGGGGCACCTATATTTAAATAGATAGATAGATATATAATAAAGCAAAGTCAATTGCCGCGTTTGTGAATTAGGGAGGGAAAAGGCTTTAAGTGACTTATTGAGAAGTTTTTTAAAAATTGGATCTAGGGTTTTTAGTGGAAGAATTTTTTATCAAAATTTGTGGTATTCTAGATTGTCAACTGAGTAAACGTAATCGTAACTAAAGTGATGAATAACTTGACTTTAGTGCCAAATTCTTGAAGCCTTGAGAAGATTAATTAATACAGGGCTTTGATGAAATTCTATTACTCGCCTAGACGATCTAATGTGGCAATTTGGTTTAAATACCGCTTAATTACATTTTGAGTCTTTGGGAAATACGAACATATAAAATAATTTAATTGCAATATGCAAGTGAAAATGGTAAAAGTGTCGGTGGTGAGAGTATAATAAAAACATACATGGGGCCAATCGTCTACCACATGCTGCCTTTGGCTGTTTTCCTGCTTTGATTGAGGAGAATTGAATTCAGAAATATAAAATGTAAAATTAGGGGTTGTTTAATAATTTAGAAAAGAAAGAATATTAACTTGTGCACTATGGTATGTCTTCTTAACACCTCCCACGGATTGAAGCATGTGAGGCGGTGACACCGCCTGCATTTGGGTCCCACCACCAAATCATTTTTTTTTCAATTAAAAAAATTTACTTTTTTATGAAAATAGTAGCCAAATATATTTATCTGTAGTTGAATATACGGAACTCATTTGTATAAAATATTTGCAAGTCAGTACCTTTGTCAGAAATTTTTTTTATATAAGTACATGTTTGACTTTGCATAACATTTTTCCAATCTTGACGTACCTTTTTATATGTGTATTATTATCACGTCACGCGTTTATCTGGAATTCATATACGGTTCTATACGGTACTTAATGTGTTACAAGATGTAGGGTTGTCAATGGGGCGGGGATTCCCCGTCCCCGCGCGGATCCGCCCCGAAAGGGGCGGGGAAATCCCCGCTATTCTACCCCCGCGGGGCGGGGACGGGGGGAAATTTTTCCCGCGGATATCCCCGCCCCGCTCCGATTATTTAAATAATATATATTATATTCAATTAATATTATTATAAGTTAAATAATATTAAAATATACTTTGGATAATATTAAAATAATATCAATATTATTAAAATATTGTTTAAATAATATAAGTAATGTTAAAATATAGTTAAATAATATTAAAATAATATAAATTAATAATTTTTAAACAATTAAGACGGGGCGGGAAATCCCCGTGGGACGGGGATCCCCACGGGGACAATTTCATCCCGTTTGCCTCGCGGGCGGGGACGGGGATTAGATCCCCGCCCCGAACCCGCCCCGTTGACAACCCTAATAAGATGTACCATTTCTCAATGTATGATGTACCACAATACGTTTCTATATGGTACCGAAATGTATTATGATGTACCTTACGGCGGATCAAGTACCAATGTACAAAAAAATTATTCTAATAGGTACCTACATATTAAAAACACTGACAGAGTACTGCCCTTGTAGGTTTTTACACAAATGGGTATATTTCTGTATATTCTCCTTATGTTTATATCAGTTGGAATGGGGATGGGGCTTCCTTTATAATGATAGTTAATTTATTTATTTTTCTATTTCGAAAGTCTAACCTTTAAAACTGGAAATAAATAATTATATAGCGGAAGAAAAACAAAGTTACTCAACTTTTGCTTGCGATGCGTGTCCATTTTTATTATATTAACAAATAAAAAAATTAATGGAAAGACGTCCAAGTGGGAAATACTGTATTTTCACGTTAAAGCATTTAACTTATATTATTAGTGACAAGAATGTTACATTAATTACACATATTTTACACCCGATAATGCGTACCGACATAAAACCAGTTATATATAAATATATGTGTACTAATTTGGTCTAACTCACATGGTATACATGAAGTTTAGAGGCATCTACTAAACATACACCGTGAAACCATTCAAAGAATATGGTTAGAGTTTCAGTCAATTTTAGCCGGTAATAAGCGACGTATATTATTACCTAACAATAGCGCACACACGACATATAATCATATTATAATATTCGAATAGGTGGATAAACAAAAAAAAATTGTTCTGTGATATTCCCTTCTCGTGACAATTGCGCATAATAATATAAATAAAGCTCTCATGTATCGTAATCCCTCCGTCCCAAACCATTTTGGACATTTTTCTAATCGGGCGTCCCACATCTTTTGGACATTTCCTTATTTAGCAAAAAAACTATCACAAACAATCATATAATAATATCAAATATTCTTAAAAGACGTGTCAAAATAACACTTTTTTACCTTTTCATCACACTATATTATTAAATATTCAGTTTCTTAATTCTCGTGCCAACTCCCAAATGTCCAAAGTCCTTTAGTACAGATGGAGTATTAATATTATGGCTAGGAGTGCACGCATCTACGTTCTTGGTTAGTGTGCAAAAAACATGCATGCTTATAGCAAAGCCGTAAGATTTAGTATTGTCAAATAATTCCCATTATTATCCTCGGAACACAGTTATAATGTAGTAGTAAAGAACAAGAAATGTCCAAACCTATCATGAGTTGTAGTTCTTGATGGAACAGAAAAGAAATCAAATGTAATATATTACACAAGGGAGATGATTGCGATTGTTGTTACTTGGATGGATGTGATAGGAAAAAATATGAACTTTCAACGAATTGAAATTAATTAAGCTCGTCACAATCCAATGTTCATATCAATATGAAGAAGACGCTACCACCATCAACGTTAGCGAGGCCCAATAAGAAATTGATTGAGGCCCATCAAAGCTTGGGCCTCAAAACTCCAATGTTCAGATTAAATTACCATTGTGACTTTTCCCATTATAACTCAGATTGAGAAATCGTTCGTCAATTGCGAAAGAACGATCGGCGGAGACCGAGGAGCTGATTGAAATGGGAGGAGGACAGGGGCATGTCATGGCGTCACATACAAAGGAGTGACCCTTCATCAACCGAAGCGCTGGCACACTGTGACTGGAAAAGGCCTCTGCGCTGTTATGTGGTGAATTTCCGACTTTATCCGCTGAGCTGCGTGAGTTTTGTTGTTGGCTTGTGCTTGTCTGATCTGTTATTGAATTGAGATTTGATTGAGCTCTTTTGCTTGGCGTGAATTGTGTCGGTGTGATTTTGTTTAATGACTAGGTGTAAGCTTATATCTGTGTCTTTCTGAGCTAATAAGATTGTGATTTGTTGATTAGTAATTCGGATGTGCTTAAAGAATGAAGATCATGATTGAATGTTGGTATGGCTTGAGTAAACGGCCTAGTTCTTCCCTAATAGTTAGATTATGCTTGTTATGGAGAGCCCTCGTTGCAAAAAGGTTTCTTCTGTATTGTCTTTTGGTACAAACGCTAGACTTTTGGTTGAGTTGATACATTGGCTGACAATGCATTGCTAATAGCTTTATCTGCTGGTTTGGAGAGTGTTTTCCACGTCTTTATGTCCTGTTTTTTCAATCTTATTGTTTTTCAATTGAATGATGGAGATGAAAACCATTTTGTTTTGTATGTCGCTTATGTGCAATAATATGATGACACAAAGTCCATCTCAACTGCTCCTAACTTGGAAAGCATTCATCCTTTTGAAGTCCAAGAGAGCCATTAAGATCTGTCATCTGATGTTTTTATGTGTTGTTCTTTTTTAGGTTCTGGATTCTCTACAGGGCAAAGAAAGACGGGCCTGTCGTGCTGGTGAGTTATGAAGCTTTTTAATAAGTTTTTGTTACGTTTTTTGTTATAAGCCAACTCTGTTCTCTGGCGATGTCTCGTTCGAGGTTTCATGAGTTATATTTCCTTGTTGTCAGGGATGGAGGCATCCTTGGGAAGGCCATGATGATCACCATTAGGTAGTGACTCTTCTAATAAAGCATATGCAATTTCTGCTTTAGTTCTGTGCAAGCTTATTACATTAACTTCCATACCAACTAGTACTTTCTGATCCAATCGGCCAATTTTGCAGGAAAACTTCTGGGCTGTTCTTCACAGGCCGAAGGAGGAAAGAACGTGTTTTACTTTGTTACTACGCCGTGGACATCCATTTGAGACCTCTTTTAAGCGTCCATGTTTCAATAAAGACCACTTTCTTTCAAGTAAAACAAAAGACTGAAACAATTGTTCAGTTGATGTTCGATCGGTGCTTGTTCATCCTTTCCCTGATTTCTTTTCCTTTCATGAATTGATATTACATCAACGTGTCAATGTATATCATATATATGCAAAAAAATACACCTAATAAACCCAAAAAAGAAGCCTAAACAAATGTCAACTCGTCCCAAGGCCTTTCTTACATATCTCGGACGCCAATGGAACATCCCAATAAGAAGTCCTCTTCTTAAGCTTCTCAAACCCATCCACGCACTCGCTCAAACTCAAATTCTTGACTTCCTTCCTAAAATAAGCCAACTCATTCCCCGCCACGTCATCGAACATTTCCTCCCCACCCACTCTCCCACTCGCCATGAGCATCGCAGAGCTCAAGGCTCCCATCGGCCCAATCAGTCCAGCTCCAGCCCTTATAAAGCCCGTTCATAACGGGCCCAACGCAAGGCCCAACACACTTGGGCCTGCAAGGCCTGCACTTGGCCCCGCTCAGCGGGCCCGGGCTCGACATTGAGGCCACGGGCACGCCGAAACGGGCCGGAGGAAAGGCGTACTTTCGGTCGGTCACTATGCAAAAGGGCAGCCTCTTGGTGCGTAGCTGACGTTACGGGTCGTTAGTTGGGCCTTGAAAGCTGCCTCGGAATTGAGTTGGGCCAGGCCCGATTTGTCGAGGTGCGGGATGAGAGAGAGCCTTGAGAGGGCGACCGTCGAAGTTTTGTAGTCTCCGAGGCCAAAGCGGTCGTTTAGCCCGCTGTAAGAAGAGCCGGGGGTACTAGGTACTTCCCCGGGATGAAATTGTCGGGGCTCAACGGTTTCGACCAATAGGAGTCGACCCTTGTTCGAATGATCCAATCGTAGGTAAAGTTATGGCTTTTTTGGTAGCTATTGATCATCGTTAGGCAGCCTTCGACGAGGCTGAAGTATTGAAGCAAGCCCTGCAAATGCAATCAAAACTATGGTTAACTGTGATGAGCAAAGCAGACAAAAGTTAGTTGGGTTCTGTTGTTTCTAGTTGGAACAGCTTGTAATGATTGGCAAAGCTAACTAAAGATGACATAAGCCATGAACACAAGGGAAGGTAAAACATGCATCAATCACTCAAGAAATGAAAATAAATCAAAATTTCACCTAACATTAGCAAGGCTTTTGATGCATGCATAGATTATGATGTACTGTAAGAAAAAAACATGCCCTTTAAATGATAGTTGCCTGATTAGGTGAGAAGCAGCTAAAACTTCAACAAACGTGTCAAGAAGGTCACATACACCTAATCTCTACATACCATAACAGAAGTTGGAATAATTGACGTGCCCTTTGAATGAAGATTTGCTACTGACAGTGTTAAAATGCCAGAAATGATTAATTACGGAAAACCCTTTTTGTAAATCGAAGAAAAAGAAGATAAAGCTAGCATTTTTTGAGTTGATAAGCATGCCTATATTGAGTTATTTGGATACCATACGTGATCAAATAAGATTAGGGAATCTTTTATCCTTTCAAAATCAAGCCATTTCAAGTGATTTCCATCTCCACAAGCTTAAACAGTCCCAAGATAAGATCAAGAACAGTCTACAAGCAAGCAGATAAAAACGTATGGAGTAAGAAAAGAATATGTCCCATTCAATAAGATCCAAGGACGAGGAAAACGGCAAAAACAGAACTAAAAAGAGGAAAGTGACGTGGCACACCTGAATACCGTTGGGCGAGTTCCTCGCCGTCAAGACGCGAATCTGAGACTCTGTCTCTTCGATCCTCTTCGGCTCGAAAATCCGTACGCCGACAATCCTCGGAGCCTCATTCAACAGCACAAACTTGTAAGCGTTGCTATCAAGCGGACTGTGTACGAAAAGATCCGATTTTTCGTACACCTTCAATATCCTCTCAACAATGGACGGCCCGGTGAGCTCGAACCTCCTCGCCCCACCAACCAAACACACCGCAATCCTCGGCCCGCTTTGAGGGTCGGGTGCGGGTCGGGTTTGGTTCGGTTCGGCGGCGGCGCGGCCTTGGAATATGGACTTGAGGGGACGAAGGTGGGCAGCGATGCTAGCGTGGGAGTTGTGAAAACGTAGGTGAGGAATGTGATTGAGATGAGGATTAGAGTTGGGATCTTCCAATCGAGGTCAGATATTCGTTTTGGAATTGGGATATGATCTTTATCGGGTTTTTCATTGTGGGTTTGAGGCTAAAGAAAAATAAAAAAAGATCGAAATCTTGGGAGGAGATAAAAATCCTATCTTTGATCAACGAAGGTTAACAAATAATGTTCATGTATGGGTAACACATGAACCTACGCATAAACCATAAACGGTCTATGAGCTTCGTCTCCTACGAATTACCACGCAGGAGAAATTTTTGGAAGCTTTATGTTTGGTGTTAATGGGTGTTTTTGTAGTGATTTTCTTGGTTATTTTAGAGAGAGAGAGAGAGAGAGAGAGAGAGTGAATGGTTCTTTGTTTGATTGATTAGTAGGATGCTTTGAAGGGGAATGATTTGTACGTGTTAAATGAAGATATGTATAATATTCCACAAAGTTGAGCGGGTATTGGTGGTGAGGAACAAGATAATCTTGAATCATTTTTCTTTATTTATTTTTGAAAAAAATTACGGATATGAATGCATTTAATTGCAAGGAAAATTCGATCGAGTCGATTTATTATACAGATACACCATTATTCTGCATAAAAGGAGAGGATGGAAAGTCGAGTGAGGCAGAAAAAGCGAGTGGGTTCCATGTATGATTGATGTATATATGCTTTTGTGAAATTATAAATATATTATATAATTGAGATCTATATATATTGCTTCCTAATGTGGTATTAATAATAAATAAACTAGTCATGTCATGCACAAGACTTACATACAACACGTTAATAATGATTTAGTGGAACCACCACCTTTAGTGGGCGTTAATGAGTTAGCGTGTGACCTATCACTTTTTTAAGAAAAAAAATCTCTATTTGTAATTAATAAGAATATTATTTTATTTAATTTAGAAATGTAGATCTTGACTTCATACATAGCTCATGATTGACCAAGAAATCGACAGCAGTTGTTTCGTTGCAATCTTAATGGGTAAGTGGGCTAGCAAATCTATTGCAGGTTTGACTCTTCTTTGATTAATATAGTGGAATCAGTTTAAATAGATGTAATAGTTTATACTAAGCCAAAAAAGTGAATAAAGAATGATCAACAATAAGATTTCTGAGCACAACATTCTATTCTATTAGAGAAAGCAGTTTCAATGAGATCAATCTAACCTTGAAAAAAAAAAAGAGATTAATCTAATATTGTTGGCAAGAGAGAGAAAACAATGAAAGCGTGGTCCTGAATCTAAATAATGACAAAATATGGGGCATATATAGTAGTAATTCGAAATATAGGCAAATATCTCCCAAGTCCCAACAACCAATTTAGGACATTAATTATTACTATACAACATTGAACTGAAAGTGTCGCCTTCAAAGTTGAAATATCCTCGTTTTCTTCATCACCATCGGATCTTCTTCTTCATCGTGTACCTCAACACCTTCGTGTGTTACTCTGCCCAATTTCCTTCGATTGCTATGCAGAACCCAAGCAGGTCGTTTTAATCTCTTTGCTATAGTTTCTGTCTATTTACTGTTTGTGAAAATGCCTTAATGAGCTATATAGTATGTTGAAAACCGAAAGTTTTACGTGCAATGCTTCTTTGTTTATCAAGGTAGGATTTTATTTTTTATGTTATAATAGCTGTTTATTTCTTGATCAAATTGGCCATAATCACTTGGAAATTCTCGAAGGACTTGGATTACAAGAAGCAAATCTCATGAACTCTTGATTAGATTCCAACCTAGCTATGTCTTGTTCATCCATTGTCACCCAAGCTTCGATCCCATCTCCATATCTAGTGTCCATTAAAACGACGAGATTCATGAAGAACGGAGCATTCACATCGATGCTACTGACCCAAATTGGCCTCCCCCATCCAAAATCGACGTCATAGAACCCTAATTTACACCAGCTTGTGAACCTAGTTGATTCGCACCATTAGCCCCAACCCTTCGATCTCTTTCAAATACTTGATCATCGTGTTCTTCCCTTCACCGCTCATCAGTTTCTTCACGTAATCGCCGTCGATCTTCGATATAGACCTCCTTATCTCGCCCGAAAGTTGCGAAAGCTCGAGACTTTCCTCAGCTTTGCTATGGTGTTTTGAGCTCGCCATCCAAATGAGGTTTCCAAGAGAAGATTCGGGGAAATTAGGAGAAGCCCTTCTGCGTAAATTCACTACGTGCGTGACGAGGGACGGGTTTTCTGATCTGGAATTTCCTGAAGCGAATCTAAAAAAGCATTTGGATATGAAAGCAGACACGGACGACCCGAGTATGGTTGTTCGTATCATCGCCTTTAGCCATGTCCTTGAGCTTGGAGATCGCCGAGCTTTCGAACACGAACCTTTGAGTAACAAACTTCCCTTTCTTGAACAAAGAGAGCCACATCTTCATCGACGCTTCCTTGAGCTTCGAATCGCCAGGCGGGAAGAGGGAAGATGCAGAAAAATCGGGAGAAATTAGGGTTTCATCACGGCCCGAATTATTTGCAGCAGCCCAAGATTTCAGAAACACATCAAGGCCGTCCCATCAAGAACGCTATGTGTGATGCATGCTGCTACAGCAATCCCACCGCAGGCGAAAACGTTCGCCTGCACATTCGTCAGGTAGTGAGATCCATCCCCATTTAAACGACCCTTTGTAGGAAGTAATCGATCGATGAATTTAAGATTAGGGTTTCGAAGGAACTCTTCTAGGCTCATGTGTTTGACCTCTGCAGTGATGAAACGAGCTCCTCGGTCGTTGCACTCGATAGAGATGTCGTCGGCAGCGATTGAGCCAGCTAGCGGGTAATATTGGTTAGGGTTTCTGATAGCGAATTCTTTAGAGAAGCTAATCTTTCGAAAACAGCTTCGAGATGGGTCGAGCCATTGTTGTTTGGATAGAAGATGACTATGGGAGCTTCCTCGGCGGGTATGATCTGATCTAATGCGCAGAGTTTATGGACACTCAGATGATTTGGGGTTGGAAGGGATGGCTTGATTGTCTCTTTGGAGATTATTTCAACGTTAGCGATAGGCATCTTTTTTCTTTTGCTCGAAGATGGGATGTGATGAGTGTGAAACTCGTATAGTTATTATATAAGCCATGCTTTGAAGTTATCGTCTTATATTGCAGATAGGAATGAAATCTATCTTCTTATAGCAGACAAGTTTGAATGTGAAGGCATCGAACTGGTCAATATTCTCTAAATGTAGTTTGGAGACAAGTTTATAGCATCTATTGATTAAGATACCAATGCAAATTGGAAGTATAATACGGAGGAAGTTGTTTGTTTTTATTTTAATGTAAAAACCGGCGATCGGATCATCTGATTATAAATAAATTGGCAGTGATTCGTAAAAGATACGTTAGATGAATTCGAATCAGTTTTCTTTAAGACATAATTAGTAGAATTACGAATTTAAACTCTGGAAGCTTATTACAACTTTGAAATGTTAAAAAGCGCTGCTTACAATCCTAAAAGCGCTACTTAAAAAAATCCAAGTAAAAGTTAAAGAGAGAGTGAATATAGCGTAAAATAACTTTGGATGTAACTAGGGGTGGTTCGGTACGGTATACCGTACCAAAACTGTGATACCGTATACCGTACCGAAATTTCGGTATCCAAAAAAATTATACCAATACCATTCCAAATTTCAGTATACCATAAGTTGATACGGTATCATACCGAAATTTCGGTATGGTATCGGTATCATACCTTCTATACCATTCACACGGAGGTTTTACGATGCATGTCTCGTAACTCGATAATTCGTTGTTTGGAATTTTTAATCAATTCAAACTCCTTAGGCCCCAATAAGATAGATTAATAATACCAAAATTTTCAAAATAAAAAGATTTTGTAACCTTAAATAATTTACATATTTTAGTCAGTATCCTTAGTAAGGCAAAAAACTTTACTTATCCACAAAATACAACTTTATATACAAATTAATTAGAACGAAGCGGCTATATTTAAAAAAATTAGTGAAGATTAACAAAAAATAATTGCATTGCATCTTTACGCTTTCAAAATCCTGAAAAAAACACACATTAAAAAAGGCAAAAATTAAACGTTACTTTAGTTACATAAGTGAAATATGGTGGGCCTAATCTTAGAAAGTTGTGTATAAGTTAATAATTTATGGGCTAAATAAGTTTATGAAGATCCTTAATTTTTCATTTTATATTTTTTGAAATAATATAATATATGTAGGTGTGTGTGTATATATATATAAAATATATTAAAAAAATTTAGTATTTCGGTATTCGGTATAATCGGTATACTAATTTTAAAAACTTTCATACCATTACCGTACCGAAAATTCGGTACGGTATCATACCTTACCAAAAACTTCGGTATACCAAAATTTTCGATATTTTCGATACGGTTCGATACGATAAGGACGGTATTTCGGTATTTTCCCCAGCCCTAGATGTAACATCACAGCATTCATGAATGTAAAAACAATACTAGGAGATCAAGAAATAGATTACATAGTTGACTATATATGAACAAAAAGTAGGCCTTTAAGATTTGGTCAATGTCATATAGTATAGTTGTACAAACAATTAATAGGCTTAATGCATTGTAATCTCTACTCGAAAACGTCACGATTTTCAATCGATCGATCGAGGCCAAACCCATGATTTGAGATGCATATTGTATCATTCTTATTGCAAGTAATTCATCAGTCTCAACACAAAGTCCAATCCCCTCTTATTGCACGAGAGAATTACGGCAAGAATCTCTCTGAGGGGCCCACGATATAATTACAGTGCAAAATACGAAGCAAGAAAAAACGACAACCGCTCGTGGTAATAAAAACCACCTACACGGCCGCCACCCCCTCGGCCGCCGCCTCTCAGACCACCTCCACCACCGCCGACCGCCGGAGTTTATGGCCGAGCAGTTCCCCTAACCTCTCCGAGCCCGCCGGTCAGAACCCCGAGCTGAGACATCTTGACCATCGCACTCGCAAACGCCTCGAAAAACGAGCTCTGATTCACCGCAAATCCCACCACGGCGGCCCTCGTCCGGCGGTCGGTGTACAAGTCCTGGTCGGAGGTGAAGAGCCCTGGCGGTTCATCAGCCCGACGAAATACTTGTTGTCGAAATCGACGGGCGAGCGAAGGTCCATGACGGTGGTGTTGTCCGTGGTGGGGCCGGGGCAGGCGGATCTGAGCCGGGCGGCTAGCGTCTGGTCCATGGACGGGTCTCGGGTCGGGTAGAGACGGCCCGTGAAGGAGGTGCAGTGGCTCAAGCCGATCGTGTGGGCGCCGGAGAGTGCCAATGTGTCGGCGGCGGTGAAGCCTTTCGTGGAGAGGGAGTCGAGGATCGTGGTGGCGTTGGCCGACGGCGGCGGGAGGTTGGCTAGGGTTTCGGCCACGGTGGCGAAGTTCACGCCGTCTCGCCGGCCTAATGGAAGGTCGTAGTCGGGCCCGCCCGACTGCGTTTCAGTCGAGGATGGCGTAAAATTTTGGTTAGATTGTATTTCGTTGACGAGGAAAATAATATATAATATAAATTGTACGGAACAGTGGCCTAATATTTAAGTAGGGGCCCACGAGGAAAAAGAAACAGATGGAGGTTGGACTTTTTGAACACGTCTTTTTAATGCCTTTGAATTGTTGTGTTTACCATATTTAAAAATGACTTGGTCATCTTTTCTTTTCTTTCTAGATTTAAGGACACCTAAGCTAGCGTGACGATTTTATTTGTAAAAATCCCTTGACATCCAGATTAAAAGTTGCAATCTGAATCATAGTCTGAACCCGATTTTTTGAACCGGACCTGAAATTTTGGTGGTTTAAGATTTAGTGGTTTAAACCGGTATAAAATCGGAGTCAAACCGGTATCTTTAAATATAATTCATATATATTTCATGATTGAATCAACTAAATAATATAGATTATGTACATGTATATCTATAAACTTTTTTAATATATTACAATGTTATAAAATTGAGGGTCAATATTAATTTAAAGTAAATTGTGTTGGTGGTTAAAATTATTGTACCACGGGTGGACAAAATAAATCTTTAAAATTTGGGATCAAAACTAAATAAAAATAAAATATGTGGTTCATGGTTAATTATAAAACAAAAATAAAATGATAAAAATGAGGAATCAACCCACCTCAATTGGTTAAAAAACCCAATGCTAACCATTGCACCGCAATAAAAATCATGCTAATGTTGTCATTTTACCAATTATATTACTATCCTGCTTTTTCTTTTTTTTTTTAATTAAAACTCAAAACCGGACCGATAATCTGACCGAATTTCTGGCCGGTTCACCGGTTTTCGGTCAGAAACCGCCGGTCCGGTCCGGTTTTCAAAACCTGATCTGAATCACCAAATTTCTAAACCAAAGCAATTTGAGAATATTTAGTTCAAAGTGGGTCTTTCGCCTTTAATTTTGTTATCCCTGAATCAATCAACGGCGGAGCCACATGAGGACCAGTTGGGTCAACCCAACCGGAATTTTTTATTAGTAATATAAGGTTAAATTTTTAATGAATTGACTAAAAAAAATTACACTATGACCCCAAAATATCTAGTATATGGTATATGGTCCAACTAAACTGGACTCCACCAGTGATGATTCTGCCTTCGCCACTGCCTTCAATTTTGACACTTATCCTTCTATAAGTATAACTATAACCTTTGATTTATGCGCTCACGTAGAGCCACTAGCCAAAAAGATCACGAAGCATTTAAAAAGAAAAAAAAAGAAAACCTCAACATGCGCCATGCAATATGATCGAACGATAGAATACTATTACCAGAAAAACAGAGTCCCGAGCGGCCAGGGCGACGATATCCGCGCAAGATACGATCCTTCCGCACTTCTTATGAACGCGCCTTCGAAGATCTTCGATGATTTTGAACGCCTCGGGCCTTAGGCTGAGGTTCGGCGGAGCGGATTGCTCGCCCGGCCCGCTCGCCGATCCATCAAGTAGAACCGAAGCATCACATCCCTAGTACATATATATATATATATAATATTTAATAACTCCTAAGCTACTTTAAGGACTTACTAAGTTAGAAGTACTAAATCAAATATTCGAATCAGACAATAAGTTGTTATTACTTGGACAAAACAGTCATGGAAATGGAGGCGAAGAAGGCCAGCTGCTTGGCCTATGTCCTTTTTGAAGACTTTCTTGAGCTGTTTTCTTACAATGGATTCGAGCTTAGGGCACGAAGATTCGTAGAACGTCCATGAAAGCCCACTTACGATCTGAGCTTGAGCTTTCGAAGAGGATTGGAAGTGAAGTGAAGTGAAGAGTAGAGAGGTAGACAGAAGAAAGTACAGAAGTGCATAGATTGAGGAAGAAGAACTCATATTTTTTTTCTCTTATTTCGCGAAGGCGTTGTTATCGTATGACCGACCCTACGAGAGCATTTATTGAGATGTGTTGTAATGTAATAATCATGCATGGAAAATTTAGCATTAATTAATGACCAGCTATTTGGTCATCGTCACCACGTTACACTCTTTGAATGGTCTCTCTGCATCATCCATGGAAAATTTATTACGAGGGTCAAAGTTCGGCAACCGGGTTTTTGAAGAAGACCGAAAATTTTAGTGGTTAAGATTTAGTGGTTTAACTGGTATAGAACCGGAATCAAACTGGTGTTAAAAACCTATCTTTAGATTTTAAAATGTATATTTTTTATGAATAAATCGATCAAATTAAATAGAAAATATACATGTTTTATGGACCTTTCTAAATTCCAGTTTTATAAATTTAAGGTACAAAATTAATAAAAGTAAAATGTATTGGGGATTAAAATTTAATTTTACATGGGATGTGAAGTATTAAAACCTATCAATTTGGGGGGTCAAACTTAAATAGAGGGAAAATATTGGGCTGATAATTAATTATAATTTAAAAAATTTGTGGCAAATAGAACTTGAACCCAGGCCATCTGGTAACCAATATAGAGCTTCACTACATATCACCCCAACTTTTCTGTAATATTATTCTGTTTTGCAAAAGTTAATTATTATTGTGTTTTTTTCTTCTTTTTTCTTTTTAAATTAAAGAAGACCGAATCGGGATCGGACCGGAATTTTGACCGGTCCGGTCGGAACTGGCAAAAACCGGCCTGTCCGGTACGGTCTTCAAAACCATGATGAGGGTACGCCGAACAGCTCTTTTACTATTTTTAAAGTTTTCTTTATTTTTTTTCCTTTGCTAATGTTTTTCTTTTTTAATTTTGTTCCTTTGGATAAAAATCAAATCTTTGAGATACTGACAATTATGTTATCACAAGAATTTAGGCTAAAATGCATATAACCTCCTGGTGTTTTCGTCGAAATGCACATAAACCCTCGTGGTTTTTTATTGCATGGCAGTACCTTGTGGTTAACTAATGTTGCACCGTACCCCGCGCAACAATTTTCGCACGAAATTGGATTGCATGCGCTCTTACTACAGGTGGTTAAAGCTTGAACCATATTATTTACTGTTAAATTACCATATCAACCTCAACTATTCACCTTCTTTTCAAATGATAACCCCTGGCCTCTCTAGAATAAAAACTGCGGCCCGGGGGTTATCATTTGAAAAGAAGGTGAATAGTTGGCTATTCTGTTCATTTAACAGTAAATAATATGGTCATTTGAGCGCGTGTAATCCAAATTTCGGGCAAAAACTGCTGATCGGGGTTATCAATGGAAAAGAAGGTGAATAGTTGGGTTATTCTGGTCATTTCACAGTAAATAATATAACTTAACCCTCATGCAGTAAGAGCGCGTGTAATAAAATTTCTGGCAAAGACTGCTACTCGATGGAGTTCCATATAATAAAAAAATCACAGGGGTAATGCTCATTCCGACAAAAACACAAGGGGATATATGTGCATTTAGGCCGAGAATTTATGCTTCACAATCACAACGCTCGTGAAAAGGTTAAAAAGAAATATGAGATTAATTTGGGTTAATGATCCATAAGATATTTTAATCCAAAATCGACAAGATTTCATAGTGATAAAAATATAAAACAAAACATAAAAATTGCTCGCCGAATCGAACGTCGCAAACGAGCGTTGTGAGTGATTGATTGCTCTCTACCATTCGCTGTCTAGCTCAGTCATCCCGCCATTCTTGTCCTTTCGCGCGCCACAATTAGGGACAAGCGCCGGCGGATCGCGGAGCATTTCAGGTAAGTGAGAGGGGATGAGTAGTGTGTTTTCTGGGCTGAGTGGTTCTTTACTCGATTGACATTGTCGTTCTCTCGGTAAATATGGGACGAAGAGTGCAAGGATGGAATACAGAAGAGAAGAAAGGATCAGGTTTGCCTTGCAATTCACTTTCTTTGATTGGAGTTCTCGTCGTATCTACAGCTTGGTGTTGTGATGATATTAGTTCTGCTCTAATTTACCTCCAGGCTATTGTTAGCTCTTTCAAGCTTTTTAAGTTGGTCGGAAATTTTCAAGTTTGCTCTTTTTTTCCTGTTTCTTTCTTGACACATTTCTCGATCGTGGGCGGATGTTGTGATGAACGGTTGTATATGTGTACACGTGCGTGTTCCGTATTGATGTCAAGACTTAACTTGATGTGATATCAATCCCAATGATTAAGATTTCTGGATAATCATATAGGAAAAAGATGCCACTCATAATGATGAGGATGAAGATGTAGAGAGCTTAAGGGGAAAACCTCATATAGGTCTCTGTCTCTCATATGTATAATGAATGTTGCATCTTCCGTCTCCCAATAAAAATAGGCTTCTCTTGTGACTAAACTATGTTTTGGTTGTAGGCGCTATCAGTCCATTGTTGCTATTGGAAGTGGTTCTGGTGACCGTTCTAAGTGGAAGCGCAAGTAAGGATATCTTTTAGTTCCTCATTCTAATCAGGACTATACCCTTTACCGATACACAGTTACAACTATAACTATGGTTCAATATTTTAGGGACCGTCGTAACGCTTGCATTAACGGTACTTACTAGTTCACAAGCGATTCTTATTGTTTGGTCAAAGAGGGCTGGAAAGTACGAGTACAGTGTCACAACTGCAAATTTCATGGTGAGAAGATGGAATTTCTTGCTTTAATGTATGAAAAGAATAAGTTGAGGTTGTATTCTAATACTTTTGACTGTGTCATTCTAGGTAGAGGCTTTGAAATGTGCTCTATCAGTTTTGGCCTTGCTGAGAATCTGGAGGAATGAAGGTGTAACTGAGGATAACAGTTTTGCGCTGCTCTCTTTTAGATGCTTTATCTGTTTTTTTATTTTTAATTGCTCAGTTTTTATGTTTAATTCTTATTTTCTTCTCTTTATGTTCACACCCTCAACAGGTTGAATACGACTTGGGATGAAGTCAATGTCTACCCCATCCCTGCATTTCTTTACCTTGTCAAGAACTTACTTCAAGTGCGTTCTCGTTATTGAAGTACTCATTACACTATTAGCCTTTATTGTGTGCTTCTTGTTAAGTGCTCTGCTTTTGCAGTATTATATATTTGCATATGTGGATGCTCCCGGTTACCAAATACTAAAGAATTTCAACATTATCAGCACCGGTGTATTATATCGCATCATCCTTAAGAGGAAGTAAGTTATTTCAAAACATCTTTCAGCTAGAGTTTCCAAATGTGTGTGAGTGCAAAATTGAGCCCCTCTTATATGGGAATTTGGAATATTCCATAGCGTCCTGACTAAGAATCTCTGTTTCAGGCTGAGTGAAATTCAGTGGGCAGCTTTCATTTGTTATGTGCTGGTTGCACAACGGCACAGCTTAACTCCAAGTGAGGATACTATATATCATATCCATATCTTGGTTGTCGAGCATTGATTAGTGTTATTCATAGCCTTTGTCCTTACGTTGATAATGTGTTGGTTTGCAGTTCGGATCAGGTGCTGCAAACTCCTCTTCAAGGTTGGCTGATGGCAATTGTAAGACTCTACTTTTAAGCTGATAGTAACCGACCTCGTAATACTTGATTGAAATCCACGACCCCAGAAATTTAGCTTTGGAACCCTCTTAACTAATTCTTTCAGATCATGGCTCTTCTAAGTGGTTTTGCTGGAGTCTATACTGAGGTAAGTGAGTACTTTTCTTATCTTGTTTAGGAATATGAATTCTTTCTTTATTTGAAATAAGCACTTGATTGAGTGTGAGAATTATTTATAGCACATAGATACTATTACAGTTGTATCTATGATTATCGCATTTGCTCATGCAGGCAATAATAAAAAAGCGGCCATCGAGAAACATTAACGTCCAGAACTTTTGGTTGTACGTGTTTGGAATGGCATTCAATGCTGTTGCAATTGTGGTACAAGATTTTGATGCTGTTGTGAACAGGTAATCGACATTTCCCTATCATATTTGGTTTTCATTTTTATGCACACGCCATTGGTCAGTTTGTTGGTGCACTAAGTTTAACCTGCTGAAAAAAAGAAAACAGATTGTATTAGTTTCTGTTCTTTTTTCCTTCATCAGGGGATTCTTTCATGGATACTCATTAATCACAGTTCTCATGATCTTGAACCATGCTCTGAGGTATACCTTCCCTTATGTTACATGCTTTCATCTTTATCATTAGTGGTTTCGTTGGTAAGTTTTTGCCATCCTAACTCACTTGGTGTCTATTCAGTGGAATTGCTGTATCAATGGTCATGAAGTACGCCGACAATATCGTCAAGGTAAGAACTCTCGACCTTATCAACGCAGTTTATAAAAAGCACGAATGGAAACCTTTCGTACTGAAATTTCTGTTTTGCTGTTAGTCATCGACGCTATTCTTGCAGGTTTACTCTACATCTGTCGCGATGCTATTAACAGCAGTCGTCTCTGTTTTTCTGTTTCGATTCCATCTCTCTCTCGCCTTCTTTCTCGGTTCCACGTGAGAGCACTCTCCGATGTTATTATTTGAAACACAGTAAGAAATTAAATTCAGAAAAAAAATCGATTGATGTTATTATTCTTCTTCTTGCAGTGTCGTCTCCGTCTCCGTGTACTTGCACTCGGCGGGGAAGCTTCAGAGGTAGTGATCATACGTTTTTATTCAAGTTTCAAAGCTGAGGTTTTTGTTGCCCGATATTGAAATTTCCAGAAATTAGTTTATTAGTCCAAAACTTCACATAAAGTATCATGCGTGTATGCAAGAGAGTAGTTTGTCAGTGACATAACACGTTTGGCCTGGCATTTCTGTAATCTGCCAACAAAATCTATATAAGGTATATATCAACGTGTATTTGATTTTACATTGAAGCATTGATGTTAGTATAAGCACATTGTTCTTGTCCCTTAGAGACGACTCACTCGTTACATCACATATCTATGGAAATATTACTAGGACGCCCAAAAAAGCTGACAAAATTATATATGCGAATCAACTAAACATGTCAACTGTAGACCATTTTCTTACAGTTATAGAAGTAGATATTTTTTAATTTATTTTCTATCATAATAAAAGGAAGAAAAAAAAACAAGCTTCAGTAGTTTACGTAGCTGTCTGCATTCACTTGTTAATTGTTATTACTACAACAGCTATCATCAAGTCGTAACATATTAAAACACAGTGTAACACAAGCATTCATTACTCAGGCAGGAGTCTATAATAATGTCTAATATCCTTTGCTTGCCGTTACATATTATATACAACCAAGCTTACATCTTGACCTTCAAAAACAGCTAGAAAAAAAATAAGATGATTTCTTCAAGAATAATCATAACAACTTCTCTGACGATCGCTCTGATCATCATCATACCGACGAATGCACACAACTCCCGCCCAAACCCGCCCTTCGAAACGTCAACAATTTCTGCCTCGTGAAAAGGCTCAGCGTCGAGCGATCATTCTGCCTCAGAGTCCTCAAAAGCCCACAGGCCTCAGATGCAAAGCCCGACGATTTCGTGCCACTCCTAAACGTAGCCATCAACGCAACCTCGATTTTCGTCTGCAGGACAATTTCGAGGTTGCAAGACATGATGATAGAGAATAATCATACGAAGCCATCGTTCTTACCCATGATCCAAGACTGCCTATCGGCTACGAAAACACAGCTGTGTACCTTACGAATGTAATAACCGATGCTTCCCAAGAGTCTGCTATTGTAGGGTTGGGCGGAGAGGTGATTGAAGATCACATACAGTTCTGCGCTAGGGCTTTGGGGGACGGTAAGCACCACCGAGAGATAATCGACAGCAACAATGAGGTTATAAGGTATGCAAAGCTGTTGATGGATATATCTGACAGCCTCTGAGCTAGTAACAAAGGTTAGTTTTTATGTACTCTATCTATGTGCATGAGCGGTGATTGACATAAAGATTAAGCAGAAGATTTTCGTTTTGATGATGAATCTTTCTTCTTCTCCCATCCAACTTGATATGTAAAGGCAGCCAATTATCATCAGTTGCAAGAATAAATCATGAACACAAAACAGTTGCTCATCAGATAAAAGAAGATGAACACGTGAAATGCAGCAAAACTATAACCAATTTATACAACATACTTGAGAGGTTTACATACAGTTTGAGGCTTCTGTAAATCGTCCCAGGCAAAGGTATCGTTCTTCGATGGATGCCGTTTAGGATATTTAATCCTTCTAAAGAATTGGAGAGGGTTCCGCCTAAGTGTAAGACCACTGCATAACCTTTGATTCAACCACAAGCAATGTCAAATCACTCCACGAAATAGAACGCCTTGCCAAATAAATTATCTTCTGGCAGAATCTTGAATGTTTGCCATCTAAATTATACCCATTCAAGCCGGCATGAAGCTCAACGAGGTGTTGGATTCTACCATGGTGTTGGATTCTACCATTGCGTAATAGGGCCAGATCCTTCACTTTTGCAGTTCTATTGTTGTACTTCACTCGGAATTTTGGCAATGGTTTATTGTCGTCTTCCATGCCCGTCAATGCATGTGGTGAAACTTCTTCAAGGAACTCATCGGCCATATCTCCATCTTCATCTATTCTAAGGCGTCTTGAATACCATGTCAATCCCTTAGGAGCAAAAGGAACGAAAAAACGCAGTTAAGTCACCTAAAACCACGGTTGAAACTAACCATGATTGAAATTAAATCGTAACAAAGAAACCAGAATACACAAGTAAAGATACTCAGATATTTTCTTAAGGATTGACGTAAACTGGTAGTAAAGCTGACTAAATATCACATAACTAAGAGTATTGCAATTTGAATTCAACTACGTGCATCATCATCCACAGACCAACAGGCCTTTGAGCTGAGCTATACCGCAAAAAAAAATTGCAAATTTTCACCGAATGTCACCAAATTCTAAGCTAAATTCTACAAAAAATCCGGAAAATCAATCCAACCCCCAAATCACCTAAAGACCAGAAGTAAATTTCAAAATTCGAGACAAAATCAGCAGAGGCGAAGCAATAAAAACAATTCCCAAGTCTCAACACATCGAACGCCTTCAAAACTACCTGAACTCCGCCGCCGCCGGCCCGGTCTACCTGCACCTGAACCGGCACGCTGAACCCTTTTCGCCTGTGAACCGGCACTGCTGATGCGTGCATTGCTTCCGCGGCGGATGCTGAAACCTACGTCGTCGTCAATGTTGTCAACGGTTTCATCGTCGTCGAAACCACGGTGCTTTTGACCGTCTTCGTTTGCTCCAAACCAAAATCCCAGCGATTCTCTTGGAACAGACCCATTACTGATCTTCCCCCCACTGTGCAATCTACATGGATCGCGCGTTTTAGGGTTTGCAAATTAGGAAGCTTTTTTGGTGGTGAAGGGATTATTAATCAATTTCGATGGTCAAATCCATTAAATTCTGGGCCAATTATATTTTAAATAAATAATACAAATAATGTCACCAATATAGAATAGACATTTTTAAGGGGTTTTAAATAAAATAATGCAATTTTAATCGAAATTTAATAAAATAGGATTATTTTGGTGGAAATTAATAAATAGGGCAAAACGCACCCATTAGATGCGACGTCGCGGCTATTGGCCGCGACGATGACGTGGCACGTCCAAAAGGGTTTTTTTTTTCCTTTTTTATTTGTAGCGGGCGATGACCTTTCTTTTTAAAAAAAAAAAATTATTCTAATTTTATATTTATTAATTATAATCCACCAAATCATAAAATTACCATTATTTTCTGCGAGTTTTATAACTAAAATCAACAAACACCTATAATTTATTGTATGTTTTCGCGACGATTAATATGATATGCATATCTTATATTTTTCGATAATAAAAAATATTGTTTTTTATTTTTCTAGTTAAAAAATACTAAAATTGAATTAAATTTAAAAAACAATTAAATATTTCCAGTATTCTAAAAATATAAGATATGCATATCATTTTAATCGTCGCGAAACATACAATAAATTAGATGCGTTTGTGATTATGTAAATTGCATGAAATAATGGTGATTTTGTGATTAGGTAGATTTTATAATTAATAAATATAAAGTAAAATAAAATAAAAAATTTAAAAAAAAAAAAAGAAAGGTCATCGCCCCTAATGGGGGCGATGCAAATAAAAAGGAAAACAAAAAAACCTTTGAACGTGCCACGTCATCGTCGTGGCCAATAGCCGCGACGTCGCATCTAATGGGTGCTTTTTGCCCTATTTTATTAATTTCGAACAAGATAACCCCATTTTATTAAATTTCGATTAAAATTGCATTATTTTATTTAAAAATATTTTTTTCTTACTGGAATTCCAGACAGAGTCGTCCTATTCCGATTAAAATCAGAATGAAACAAAGAATATAAATTTCAAGAATATCCCAACATGAACTAATATGCCCCGTGACATCTCCACTTGCGATGTATATATAGTATTGAGAAATTACAAAATTTTCATCATTATCGTAATAAAAAATGTTTCGTATTGAGAAATTACAAAAAGAAAATTATCTTTATCATTATAAAAATGTTTCATCTTTATTTCTAGTCCTATTTATTTTCAAGTGATTTTAAAAAAAAATAATTTAAACCAAAATCCAAATATTATCTTCCACACCCCACATTACCTTTCCCAAGAGTCATATACATTTACATTATTTCAAGATCAAACTTTAGACAATATCAACCCACATCAATTACAAAGATTCTGGCAATGAAATACATAACAAAGATCACGGTAATATTTAATTTATCATCCACACCTTTGTCCCTACATAATTTCTCAACAGTTAAAAACATCTCCTAGAAAAATATCTTCCTATCGAAACAAGAAAAAAAAATGGCATCATCAACATCAAAACTCCAAATCTTCACCACATTAATATTACTCTCTTCAACCTCCATCGATTTCGCCCGAGGCGCTCGATCGAAGCTCATTTCGATCCCAAACCCTCGAACAAGCTTGCTCGACCACCTTTGGATTGTTCGAAAAGGATTTCTGCGTAAGCACTCTCAAGTCCAATCCCAAAATAATCGCCTCGAAAACCCTATTCGACCTATCGATAAATATAATCGAGGCGGGAATTTCTAGCGCTTCGAAAACGCTTGCCTACATTGAAAATTTGCTCAAGGGTCGGCCCGACGTTGGGCTAGCAAGGTGCAAAAGAGCTTATGAGTTATCGAATGTTTCGCTTAGGAGCGCTTTGAATGAAGTTCGAGACGATGAGTATCGGACCGCTACTTACGATCTGTTGATCGCTGGCACAGACGATATTCAGTCGTGTACGAATGTTACCGATGCGGTGGTTCTGAAGGGGAAGATGCTTGTCTCGGTTTATGGGTTGTCTGCTTATCAAGTTGTTGGCAAGCTTTAGTTGGTGTAAGATTTTTTTATGGTTTGAAATGAATTGATATTTGAAGTATGATGTTGAAATGGATTTTTTAAAATGAATTACTAAATGGTACAGAAGAGATTAAGCCCAATTAAATTGTTGTTGTTGGGGTTAATTTAAGATGGCAAATTTAAGGACACGTAAAAGGTTGTCATGACCGGACCGGCCGGTTCCGACAGGAAATCGGTGAGCCGGTCGGAATTCCGATTTGGTGCCGGGACGGTCTAAGTTTTAATTAAAAAAGAAAAAAGCGCAAACTATACAAAATATACTCTTACCACTGAATGTACCGAATTATGCATTTGGTCTAGTGGTAAATGTTTTGGATAATTGTGGTTGGGCTGTGTTCGATTCCTATCAAGTCTATTCCACATGTATATTTTATAATTAAACTATGAGCCAAATATTCCTTTTTTATTCATTTTGACCCCTCAAATTTATAAATTTACTTTTTGAGAGTTATTATACCATTAATTTTAACTACACAATTACTTTAGTTCGATATGTTATAAAATTCTAATTGAAAAAAGTTCACGAAAGCACGAATATTTTCGATGTTATTTGATTCATTCACCCATAAAATATATATTTATTAAAGTAAGAGGTAACGGTTTTATACCGGTTTGATTTCGGTTTTATACCGGTTAAACCACTAAACCCTAAACCACTAAAATTTCCAGTTCGGTTCGAAAACTCGGTTTCAGAACCTTGCAGGCAAGTCGAAAATCTTATTTTTTTGCTCTCAGAATAGGGCAGATAATTTGTGAATAATCTTAGGCGTCGAACTTGATTATATGAGAATAAATTTAAGTGTTATTTTCAGGACACTAAGCTTATGTAAATGTTGTGAGACAAAACTTTCAAAATTTTAGATAATGACTAACTTTATAGCCATTGGTGTTAATTTTGAAAGTCAACTTGAAAATACAAAGACAAAGTAGGGTGGGTTGAAGTTGTCATCCCAAAAAATAGAATTCACCCTTATTATTATTATTATTTAATTTCTTGCACTATTACCTACATATGGTTGGCGAAACAAGTAACCGACCCGAATTACTCAGACGTTATGTCGACGAGACACGGAAATGGATTAAAAGAGAAATGATACGTCAACTTAATCATCATTACTCATCATATCCTTATCCCTTACAAAGCAAAGTGTAGAATGATACTAAATGAAAAAAAAATATTTACAAGTGAACACGTTATATAATATCGAGAACTCACTATTTTAGAATACGGGTCGCCTCCCTGGGTGGGCGGTAGTTGGGAAACGGGTCGAAATTATATTCGTATCGTCCTTGAAATCGAATGCGCTGTCGGAAAAGTCAACTCATCCGTACGGATACTTTGAACCCCGCTTTGTCGATTGCTGTCGTTCGATTGAGAGGAAAAATGTATCATTTGTCCGCTGGCGAACGTCGTTGAAGTCGCCGGCGGCAAAGACGGCGGCGGCGCATGCGAGGAATATGAATACAAACCCGCTAAAGAATTAGAAGCATAGAACGCCTGGTCATCGAAACAAGGCCGCCGGCGGCGGCGGCTGCTGTAGGAACGGTGATTCTCCGGCGCTCTGAAGTAGCCTCGAATACTCCCAGTAACTGCTAACCGCCGGGAACTGAAGCAGATGCGGCGGCGGAGTGGGGGACGGCGGCGGCCTGTGGGGGTGGGGGTACGGCTGGCCTCGCCGCTTGTTGGGGGAAGTTTAGCTTAGCTCGGCTGCCGCGGAATCTCAGGGCGGCGTCGTCGTAGGCGCGCGCTGCATCTTCGGCGGTGTTGAAGGTTCCGAGCCAGACACGGGCGGCTTTCTGTGGGTCCCTAATCTCCGCCGCCCATTTGCCCCAAGGACGCTGGCGGACCCCACGGTAGCGGCGGCGAGTTTCGCCATGTTCGTCGGGCGGTTCGGCGGCGGTCGTCGGCGGTTGAGCCCTCGCGGCGGCGGCGGCGACGTTGCTGCTTGGCGCTGCTTCTGTCTCGCCGGCGTTATTTCTGCTCAGATGGCGATTTAATAATTCTCGCCCGCGTTTCTGTCCTGAAGAAGGCAAATCCACGGTACGACCGCCGTAGTCGCCGGCGGCGGTGATAATCGCTGACGTGTCGTCGCCGTATTGGCTGCTGGGGTGGTGCTTCATCATCATCTGCGGCGGCACCACGGCGGAGAGTAAGTAATCTTGCGGTGGTTCGTTTTGCATGTAGTAAAAGTACGGAATCTGCTGCATAGTATCAGCGGCGGAGGTGGCGGCGTTTTTCGCCGGAAATTCGACATAGCCGCCGCCGGTGGTTCCTCGTGCGTTCGCCACCTTCGAATTTATAACTTGCGTTTGCATAAAGGTATATCTATTTAATAGAGGAAGAAAGGAAATGACGAGTCTTTAAGGCTCTGACCCCTTTTTAATGCTTAATTTTGTTTTTATTTTAATAAAAACCGTATCCAACTTAGTTTTTGATTCTGAAACGTGACGAGCAAGTGGATATGTTAAGATGAAAGTATGCATAATTTATAAATGACGGTGGAACAGCAAGTTAGAAATCAAAAAACAAGTTGCGTTCACATCGTTTTATTTAAGGTATGTCGATATGCTTAGATTTATTTATGAGATGTCACGTTCGAATTGGACCCTTTCGCGTCATCAACAACATCATCATAATACGATGTTTGCATATTGTAAAATTAATTTCGTACAACTTGAAGAGAAGTTGAGGAGATATGGTATTGGACGTGTCATATAACTACGAATCGAAAAATCAACCAGAGCAAAAATACATACAAAAATTTAAAAAAAAAAAATTATTTGTGGCTGCTGGGATTCGAGCCCAGGTCTCCACGGCCACAACGTGGAATTCTTACCACTAAACTACAGCCACATGGATGCTGATTTTGTAAGTTCTCTTTATATATATTCCTCACCCACAATTTATGTCGGTTCTATTATATTAGCCTTTGGTCCTATAAAAACTGCGATATCAATTTAATTAAATTGATCTGTCAATTTTGTAACTATATTTTTGGACAAAATTATGAATTATTTATAAAATATAATAAGTTAACTAACATTCTCTAAACGGCCAATTGATTAATCTTCCTGTGTCCTTCAATAAACAAAATTAAAATAAAATTTTTAAAATTCATCTACTATTTTTTAATTACTAGTTATTTTCGCACACTCTATGCATGTGATATCACTACGTTTTGGTTCAACGCTTCATATCAGACGGTGAAAAATTGTTTCTCTACTCTTAAACACCCACGAAAGAGAACCCA
Source organism: Craterostigma plantagineum (assembly GCA_027422505.1). Taxonomy (NCBI): domain Eukaryota; kingdom Viridiplantae; phylum Streptophyta; class Magnoliopsida; order Lamiales; family Linderniaceae; genus Craterostigma; species Craterostigma plantagineum. The sequence goes on along the minus strand of JAPQWV010002045.1, from coordinate 8,771 downwards.
ACACTTGGTTCTCAGTGAAAGTAACAACAAAGAACCCAAAACTACCAGAATTTGATTAGAATGCGTTTGGATTTGCTTATTTGAACGAAAATCGCTTGATTTCAAATTATGAATTTCAAAATTGTAATTCCATCCAAATTAATGTTCGGCAAACGTTAGGATTTCGAAATTCGGATTTCAAAACAGAGCTCGACTCGAGCTCGTGAAGCTCGCGGAACTCTATTTCTAACTTTTTCTAAAATAATTAAAAAGTACAAAATGAAATAAAAAAATATCATGAACAATATAAAAAAACAAGCTCGTGAGCGGCTTGCGAGCTTGCCCCCACGGGTGAGTGAGCTTGAGCTCGAGCCGGCTCATTGACGAATTCATGACGCGCTCGAGTCGGCTCATCGAGCTTTCGAATCGGCTCGACTCATCGTCCACCTCATAATTATTAATTATTATTATTTCATTATTTATTATTATTAATATACTATTATTGTTATACTATATTATTACTGTTATTATTATTATCAGTACGAAAAACACGTTATGTGCTCAGCTTCAGATTTCGAAAACGGACCATCTTACACGGAATTTCAAATCCGACGAATTATAAGAGTTTGGATTTCGTCTCGAATTTGGACGAAAACGAAATCCAAATCGGTGCGATTGCCAAACGGAAGATTTGGGCGAATCCGGATTTCAATCGAAATCGGGAATCCAAACGGAGCATTATGAAATTTATCAAGACGGCAATGACTCGTTTAAATTAACTCAACAAATAGCAAACCCACTTAAAGTTATAGTGACGGACAAAAACCCAGAAAAAAATGTCTTACTTTTGAGAACAATGTGACAAATTTCTTGGTTGAACTACTCGATTTAGCAAATCAGAAGCTTTTCTGAATTTTGTTTCTCCAATCGATGGTTTTTGGGGCCATAAATGATCGTTCTTTCATTTCATTAGTGCTGATTGATGGTGGTGATTGTAGCGTCGTAAATGAGACGAATGTCGTTCGATTTATTTTTTTACCCCTGAATGTGGTTGAGTTTTCTTTTTCTTTTTTTAGTTTTTTTGTTTATATATATATTAATATTCAGCTAATTAAGTTATTTAAATAGAGATCATTTGACCAAAACTTAAATCTCAACGAGCTCATTTTGCAAAACTTATTCACGTCAAAGGTTATTTAGCTAAAACACCCATCTTCAAGCCACTGAATGCTGCAGAATTCAATAAATAATATTCATAATTATCTTAAATTTTTTTTTTTAAAAGTCAAATGGTATGTAATCGCCACCGAAAACCACCACCACATATATACTACTTACACACACAAGGACAAATTTGCTTTAGATATTTCCTATCCTACGATTTTCTGCAATCAGATAATCGAACCGCTCGAATCGATCGAAGGAGAAGAAATCAATGGAAGCTCTATCCACCACCGCCGGCGCAGTATCGCTGCCGATCTTCTCTCCGTCCAAATCCAAGGACGCACCCTTCCGTCGCCACGTCAGATTCTCCACTCCCCTAAAATGTCAGCGATTTCCCCCTTTTTCAGCTGTTCCCCTTTTGCTCTATCATCAATCGCTAACCCTAGACCCAATCGTTTATCTTCCACTGCAGATAACGGCGGCACTGAAGACGAAAGCGATCTCAAGTCCGAAGCCCATGGTTCGGCCCTCGTCCCCGTGAATCGCACCCTCTCCAAGGTATTGCTTTAGATATTTTTATCCTCCAATGGATCGCGGCGCTCTTACCGTAGTTGATTGAATCAATATTTTCCCCCGTTTCGACATGTAGGATGCCGCGATGGGACTTGTATTGAGCGCGGCGAATGTCAGGGGATGGACGACGGGCTCGGGCATGGAAGGCCCCTGCGTGCCCGTTGGCTCGGAATCAGGCTCGGGCACGGAGCAAGTCTCCACCTTCCCTTGGTCCCTCTTCACCAAATCGCCAAGGCGGAGGATGAGGGTGGCTTTCACCTGCAACGTTTGCGGCCAGCGTACACTCGAGCCATTAATCCTCATGCCTACACGGACGGCACAGTTTTTGTTCAGGTATTTATTGGTACTCCTTGGCCATGAGCTCTTACTGCTTCTTGCATTTCCACTTCATTCGCAGTACCTTTGATGGGCTGCTTTTCTTTGACGTAATTGCCATGAGCTCTTGCTGCTTTTGCATCTCCATTTCATTCGTACTAAGCTTTGATGGGCTCGAACAGTGTTGCGGGTGTAATGTGTTTCACAAACTGGTGGATAATCTGAATCTTTTCCACGAGATGAAGTGCTATGTGGACCCCAGTTTCAAAACCGAACCCTGACGACGGCGTGGGCTTCAAGTACATCGACTTTGGGGAGAACGATGGCGATGATGCTGATGATATATTCCCCCTTATGTGAAAGAGAAGGCGGAGGAGGTATTCGTAAGCACCTATTGTGCCTGAAATAGCAGGGTAGTAATTACTTACTGCTTGCATAGTGCTAGTCGGAAAAGGCCTTTGTATATCTTGAAAGATTTCTTACCACGGAAAATGTTGCTCGTGTATGCTACTGCCTTCAAAATTTACACAGATTCATACGCTATATGCTCTGATTGTAAGGAGATTCATACGATTGGTTTCCTTTCATCAAGCCTGGTAAAAAGCGTTATTCGGCGAACTAAAAGCGCATAATTTGAAGCTCTGCGCCAATCCGTGAAGATGATACGACGATAAAGCAGCGTTTTCACTCACAGCTCTAAACCAAAAAATCGATAAAAATCCAATAATTACAGTTTTTCGGGCTCAAAACGCAGCCAAAAAACAATGGGTGGTTCCATCATAAACAAGAAATACGGTTTTTCGATCATTTAATAGAACGAAGCATCTACGAGCATTCTGCGACGATCCATGCCAAGAACGCGAAGAACCATTCGGCGGGTACGAAGGCAAGGCCCAAGAATGGACTGAGGAGTAATCGTCTCGTTCCCAGTATTGTAAAGCTGAGGAAACAGCAGAGCAGTAGCAGTGGTAGTTAAAGATTTCCCAGCTTTGCTGCTCGGCAAGCGAAGGAGCTACGTATGCTGAGCCTTCCTATGGCCATTGGAGAGAGACTTGTGGGCTGACTTCGTTCTGCTCGAAATTCGGCCGAAGAGCTGCGCTGCGCCTAAGATGCGCAGGCGGCGTGTATGAGCTCGACGCCGTAATTGAAGAACTGCATAAAATGCGCGGGCAAGTTAGGGTTTTTGTTACCCGATTTAAATGTAGGACGTGAGAATAAAGAAGACTACTACTGACCCGAGAGGGAATGGGTGCATTACGGGCCTTGGAAGGTCTGAGCTATTGTGGTTGGTCGGCCCCGAAATAGTTCCAACTGTGCGCCGCCGAAGAGTAAGCATACGGGCCAACGAGGGGATCGTTGGTTAGCGACGGTGCGCTCCAATACCCAACGTAAGAGGGCCCGTCGGAAATGCTCCCATGGTTTGGCCCGTAAGCGAAGTACGGGCAAGGATGGCTCGTGGACGACATAGGCGTGACTTCGGCGTATACGTGTGATCTGTGAAACGGTGTTGAAAAATAAATATAAATATATATTTCGAATTATAAATCAACGAACATCGATGTTGTCTGAAATCGAAGAGATAATTGAAAAATCTTACATGTGGTGGAAGGATATTCTCTGTCCTGAAAGAAAGATGGGGAACGTTTAGATGGATAACTTAGCGATTATGGAGGATAAGGGAAAAGATAGCCCATCGAAGTAGAGCGAAAAAAATTGTTAAAGAAAGAATGCGATCGGTGGTAACGGAATGAACTGCACTGCTTACTCGAAAGTCGAGAGCCTGGTGAATCCGCCGAACGGACACCAATGGACACCAAATGACTGCAAAATTAAAACGCAGAAAAGCGAATTGGAAATCTCCCATTATTCGTGACTAAAAATAGATGTAGTAAACTATAGATTCTCAATTTTGAGTACAAATGCGTGATTTTGTAAACAATGCTCTAAGAACAGGTGAGGTAGCTCATGCTAATGACCAAGATGATGCGCAAAAGCAGATTAAATAAAATAATAACTCTATAAATCTCCACGAACAACATCAAACTACTGCAAAAGTTTAACAAGTTTATCGAATTACCATTTCACCATGGTTTAAGTCGAATGTAGTATCCTCTTCATCAGCCCAATCATCCATAGCAAAGTCGGGTGATGGTTGGCTATTGTTTGCGTAGAGCCACTCCCCGTTCTCGACTCTACGGCAATTAGGGCATTGCATCGCCCCCTTGGCGTTTAAACGCCGAACCTATGCAATCTGTATAAAAAAAGTTAAAAAAGAGAACACACATATGGCGCGCAGCAATTATTCACAAGAACTAAGTAACCTAAACCATGAAATAAATAACGCCCTCCCATATAACACGCTCGACTTCTCACCATATGCGCCAGCTCCATATCCACCATTTTTACCTTTTCGGTTCCAAAGAGCAACTACTAAATGATGACAGATAATAAATCTTCTAACCAACAACCTAACCAACAAAATAACTATAAGTAAATCGGGTTACAAAAAATATACTAAACAAGGTTATCAATATGAACCTAAAGAAACCGCAAATTTGTGTTAACCTCACAATCTAAGGAAACAAAATGACAAAGTTGCGCCAATCACATATTTTGCAGAGACAGAAAAAGCTACATTTGATCATATGTTATCCAACATTGCCAGATTCTGTGCTAAAGATCAAGAAAAGCTCCAAAAATTCAATATTTGGAAACTAGAACCAAAGGTAGAAATAAACAGAAACCTCACAGCAAACAACAAGTTCCATATGCAGCAGAAAACAAAAAACCAAAATAGATCATCGTCAAAAACAGTCAGATCCATTCCGAGTTTTTTCAAGCCAAAATAAAAAGAATTGAAATTAAATTAACATATATCAAGCCAACTAACCAAGATGAAATTGGTGGCCGCACACAAGCTTCGCCCATGATTTAGTTCCGTCGTCAGCCACCGCCTCCATGCAAATCGAACAGATAACCGACGTACCTCCGCCGTCGGCAACAGAGATTCATCATCGCCCGTACCCATAGCTTAAAAATTGCCTTCAATTGAAGCGCCTAATTTATCAAAGATCAGAAGAATAATACCCCACAATCACAAACAAATTCAATTGGTTCAACTAATAATTGGATAGCTCTCGAATTAATAATGAGGTTTGCAAGGTGAGGTTGGGCGGACAACTGTTTTTTTTTCTTTTTCTATTTCCTTTAAATTTATTTTCATACTCCCTCTCATCTCACCGCCCTAAATATTTCGGACGCTCGATTTCCTATTTTTTCTAAATCATCGCTGTTGACTTCTTTTAGAAATTTTAAATAAATGTAATCAATTAATAAGGTATGGATCCACAAAATTGCTAAATTTGGTCGTCTAGTATTTATTTTGACAGTCATATCTCCACTTTTAGACCAAATTTTGGATTTAAACGTGTTGTATTATTATTACTTAAATTTAAGGCCTATCTTTCTTTCTTTTTTTTGGAAGAAAGAAATTCATCAAAGTTGTTTATCTTGATTTTGCTGCAAAGGAACATTATTTCTTTCTAGGAAAATGCCAGCTATTTAGTGTATAATCAAATATTTCATAGAGTCTACATTTGGTCATTTTTATATTTGATTCAGATTAGGGAATCTACATTAAATGCAGATTAATAAAAAAATATTACAGTATTGAATTAGCTAAATTAGTAAGTATGTGGTAACTATCCATTTAAAATTTTATAATGAGGCGCGTCCCTTTGGAATTTTACGATATTACCCCTCCGTCGTCGTATCTCTATCACATATATTGGTGGGCATGCAAATTAAGGTAGTATTATAATAATACAGTACAATGAAAATGTAAAAAAGTGTATATTTTGACACGTCTTTTAAGAATATTTAATATTATTATATTGATTGTTTGTGATAGTTTTTTTTGCTAAATAAGGAAAGGTGATAAAATTATTGGGACGCCCGAAATGGGAAAAATGTGATAAATTAGCGGGACGGAGGGAGTACATGCCAGTGATGAAATTGATTTCGAATGGTACAATAAAAAACATCAATAAATAAGAAAACCACAGTCCACACGAGTCATTCAGTAATTATTCAATTAAAGTATTAAAAGATCAAACAAGTACCTAGAAAATTACTTTTTTCGATAAACAAATTCATTACAACAGTATATATTATTAAAAGGCTAGGTCGACTAAAATTGTCAATTAGCCTGTCAATCTATTTGCAAATTTAATCCATCTATTTGTAATTTAAGTAATTTGATAAGTATAATTTCACTGCTAAATTTTTAGTTATTATACTGATATCCCAATATATTAATTTCATCATTTTTTTTTGGTAAGAAAGATTTTCGTTAGCATGATGATATCAATATGAGCTACATACAAGGGCACACCAACCAGACTAACCAACAAATTAATCTCTAAGTACACTATAACTCTTGCATAAATCCACACCTCTCCATGGTGGCTTCGCAAAACCGCATCCGCGCACTTGATCCTTGAAACTCTTCTTGAAAAGCTCCAAGACAGGCCTTGCACCCGAACCATGCACTCTAGCATTCCGCTCCTTCCATAGATTATAAGCAATGGCTGCCACAGCAGCAACTTGAATCTTCGAAATGATGTTCTTGTGGCTTCTCCATTCGAACTAGTTGTGAGCCTAGCAATCAGAAGATATGGGAATGTCAATTTTAACCAGCTGCTAGCTGTAGTCACAAAAGCTCTTCTATAGTCACAGTCAAACAGCAAATGTGCAGGCACTTTCCTCAGATTGTAGACATAGTACACAGCTTGTATCAGTGATAGATACCCCCATTGGAGTTAGTCTATCCCTCGTAAGCAGTTTTTATGCATTATAAGCCACAGAATAAAAGCATGTTTTGGCACAGTCCAACGATTTCATATAGCAGCTGCGGTAACCAGCTTGTCCCTGGTTCTTTTAACCAAAATAACCTGAAGTAATAGTGTAACAGCCACTCTTGTTGATAAACCAAGTCCTATTATTGTATCCTTCCCGAAACAGATTCCTCACCTTAATGATTTGGTTCCATTGCCAGCTGCTATCCCCTTCCTCTTTGGTAATCCCAAAAATATGTATCCTTTTAGGTAGAAGCAATGTAGCCATTTGATCCATATGTTATCTTTTTTCCTAATATTAAATATTAAAAATATCAAAGTTAAAGTAACATCAACATAATTATATTTTAAGCACACACGCGGAGTATGCCGAAGTATCAGTATATAAAGAGAAAACTAATTCGAAATAAACGATTACAAACCTAAAAACACAATAAGACAAATTAGCAATTTAAAAAGTTATAACTAGTACTGTCAAAATGGGCTTGAGCCCACGGGAGCCCGCCCACGGGCAGTGGGTTTGGTGGGGCGGCCCGGCGGGGCCGCAGGTAGGCCCGCCTAAAAAAAAGAAATTTACTAATAAATTATATTGATTTTTTTTGTGTTTTCGAATTATGATTTATACTTTAATAACATACAAAAAATTAATATTAAAAAAAGTTGATAAATAGATATATTTTCAATTTGAAATCTTCATTATTTATTTTTTTCCAATTTTTTTTCTAATTTTTCATTTTTTATTTTTTAAAACTGGCGGGCTAAGCCCGCCGGGCCCGCTACCCGCCTGCAGGCGTGGCGGGCTACGGGCAGGGCCGGCCCGCCGGCCCGTTTTTTACCGTGCTAGTTACAATCAAAAGTTGACTCATAACTTTCAACATTAGTAATTAGTATCATAAGGAAATATTTGAATTGTAAGTAGTTTGTTTTTCTTACAATATTGAAGCTTTTCAACAAATATGATCGGACGAACCTCAGCTCAGCAAAAATGCAACCGAGGCTGACTTCGCGTCGACAGCTCCATATCCATAACGATTGACCAAGCGAAGCAAATCCACTGCCAAATAGTCACCAGTGCCCTCGCCCTCTCGAGCCGCTCTTGATCGATCGAATCCTCAAATCCACGCGCCGCTGCTCTCCGAGGACGACCCATTTCGTGAGATCGACCTCCGCCACGCGCACAACCCCGCCGCCGCCTCCACCTCATGCGCGATCCGTTACCTATGCCAAGGCGGAGAGTTCCGCGACGCGCTGTCGCTCTACGCGGAGATGCATTGCTCTCGGCTTCTCCCGAACACGTACGCCGTTCTTCCGCCTAAAGGCATGCGCTAGAATTCCGTGCGAATTCGCTGGGCTGACGATTCACGGGCAGGTGGTGAAGATGGGTTTTCGTAAGGTTGTCTTTGTTCAGACGGCCTCGTGGATTTCTACTCCAAAACTGGGATATGTGGAGGCACGCAAGGTGTTCGACGAAATTCGTGGCAAAAAACGTCGTGACTTGGAACTCTATGCTGGCGGGGTACGTGAGGTGCGGCGACTTGGAGATGGCCCAGAGCGTGTTCGTCGAAATGCCCGAGAGGGACGTGATTTCTTGGAACTCCATGGTCTCGGTCTACGCCAGAGCCAAAGACATGAACCAAGCGTATGTATTGTTTCATCAGATGCCACAGAAGAGCTCAGCTTCTTGGAATGCCATGGTGATGGCTACATCGAATGCGGGAATTTGGTATTGGCTCGAAGCTTCTTCGACTCGATGCCTGAGAGGAACGACGTGTCCTACGTAACGATGATCTCAGGGTACTCGAAGCAGGGGAACGTGGAATCTGCCCGTAAATTATTCGATGAGAAGTCCGGGGAGAGATCTGCTTCTGTACAACGCCATGATCG
>JAPQWV010002044.1:0-65757 GCA_027422505.1 Craterostigma plantagineum | reverse complement strand
GACATGGTGGCTTGATATTTGAGAAGAAGATGATGCAGAAAACCTGTCTGAAGCTCGAAGACGACGGAGGATCATAGAATTGGGGGCAAATAATGACAAATTACAATTGCACCGATTTACTTAACCAAAATTGCAAAATATGTCCATTATTATTATGTGTTTGCAGTTGAGTTTTATACTTTTAGAACATTTAATTAGGAAAATATAGTCCAATAACATATTTGTTTTAAATGTTATTTGTTTAGAAATATTTTCCAGTAAATTGTATAATTACATGATAAACTAATATTTCTTATTGTTTTGGTTGTTTTTATCACTGTTATTGTTATTTTATTTTTATATGTTTTTTAAAAATCTATGTTTCAAGTATATATACCAAAACATTTAATGAAAACATACGAAGAATATATTGACAATAGAGGAAAATAGATGAATGATTGGAGTTGAATAACACTGGTTAGTTATAAATATAAAAGATTTGTACTGTTTAAACTCTATATATGGAGGGATCATTGATCATTGTTTTTGAATTTTAATAACTTGCTATTATATATTATTATTCAACGGCAACTTCTATAAAGATGTTTAGGTCTAACGATAATATTGACATTTGGCTAATAATTTCAATAAAATTATACTTGAAAAATCGAGAGAAGTCTATACAAGATTTGTGATAACTTTCTCTCAAATTTCTTAATATGTTTTAAACAAAAAATAATTATATAAATGTGTTGGAAATGAAGCATTTTGGAGTTATCTAAAGAGATAGGTCTCACTATAACATATTATAATTTAATATATGTATGTATATGTCATGAAAATGTATATAATAAGTCGTTGATTATTGTACCAAGGACTTGAGTATTTCTCAATTTATATCGTACTAGTATAGTATTCTCGACCCCCCAAATGAAAAAATCCTGGTTCCGTCACTGTTGCTATATGTTTTTAATCTTTTCGAAAATAATCAATCAATTACTAGGAAGATCTATTATCCGGTGAGATAAAAAACAAACACAAATCAAAACGGAGAAGAATAAAAGTTTTCAACTTACAAACCAAAAGACCTAAAAAATCGCCTCAAAACTCCTAGTAGTTTGAAGAACGAATGACGTATGTTAATAATTATTGGAGATCCTTTTGTGTTTTAGCTATGAAAACGTTTTTTTTCACATAATTAACGCCAGTACGATATAAAACAAATACACTAGGCGGTTCAAACATGGGTTAAAGCTGGTCAAACGTAGTGTCCATGCTTTTTGCTCGATCATGAGGAACATCACGCACAAAAAAAAGAAAATTTGAAAATTGCGGAATATTGTTAAAATGTCTAAATTAGCGAGCATCCATGAGGGAGTATAATGAAATGTGATTAACCTATTTATAAGCATCTAAATAACCATTCATAATAATGCTCATTTAGAATAAAATAATAAATCAAATCCAATCATGCCATCGTCATATCAGTGTGAATGCTTGATTTGAGAACTAAAGCTTCGAAAACGAAGTTTGATTGAGAGGAAACAAGAAATGACCGCACAAACGTCGTTATTTTATTTTGCAAACGTAAACTTATGTTGTTCGTGACAGTCCAATTATAAGACTCTGGTCCATAGACAGGCAGGCAAAACTCTCCACACAGTGAACCATTCTTTCCTCATATTCCTACAAATATTTTTCTGAATGGATTGAAAGCTGAATCTATAGATTTTGGATCACAATGTATACCAACGTTCGATTGGATGACGATATTTAATAATTCCAAATAGATAAAATAAGCCAAAATGATGGCATGGATGATGCGAAATATATTTCCATATTTGGCTGCATACATAGAATACTGTCAAGTATTTTTTCAGCTTATTTTATCTTGAAAAATGTCGGAGATGTAAATTTCTTCCCACAAGAAAGTTAGTGAACATATCTTACATTTATCAAATACAATAATCAAAAATAAAATACAAGAAAACCAATAATATTATGTTATAATTGCCGTGTATATTTATACACACACACACATATATATATATATATAATTATGCATATATTAGAGAATATACACCTGCCCAAGCGTGCTACGGTGATCGAGAAAACTAATAAATCTAAGACACAATCTTTTTAATTTTAACTGAAAACGAAATGATATGAAAAGTTGAGGGGGGGTAAAAATGAAAATATAAAAGCTGAGGGCTATGTGATCCATGACTTTTTTTCTTGACCAGTTTATGTTCATGGTGTGAGAGGGAGAGCAGGCAGAAAATGATGTGTGATGAATGCGCGGGCACATACTTTGTCATCGACAATATATAGTACTGAATAATGTGTACTCATATCTTACTATTGAATTTCTAGATTCTCGCGGGCAATAATAGTATAAGTTTCTCGACTTGATTTTTCTGGGTTACTTTTTTTTTTTCTATTTTTTTCTTGCATGCGGCCAACTTGCTATAATCCGCGTATCAAATTCATGGTACAGCACTTTCACGCATCAGAACCAAATTCATCTGTACTATTTTTCAATTCTTTTGCATGCAAGTTTAGGTTCGTATATACTTCCGTATTTTTTGATAGAAAATGCTATTTATGAAACTTACATAAGCTTATACAAATTCCAACCTAAGTAGAAATAGGTCTGTACAAATCGTGGATTTGAAGAATTCACATTAACAGTTTTGGTGATTGCTTAAACTCGACTGAGTATACGGTTAGACAAAGATGCAACCGGATAACCAGTCAGCACTTCAACAAGCGCGCCAGCAACCGGATGAAGACTGCTACCAGAAGGTCACTGAAGACCGGAATGCAGATACCGGACCCGCCACGGGACGAAGATTCAAATTTATTCAAGGCACGGATGCTGAAAGACTCTGATGAAGCATTTAATGCAAGGCTACAAGAAGGAACCAAGTGAAGTCAAGCCAAGTTAAAAAGAAAAAAGCAAATGGCACATCGCGAACTGCAATGAAGACTGGACAGTACCCATTTTTTATGAAGAGCATTTAATGCACTGTCCGATACGAGGAGCTATCTTCAGCAAAGCCCAAGTATAAATAGCAGAGAAGAGACATTAAGACCAGCACGACACTCAACAACGAAATCACTACGAGAGATTTAACTCAAGCATTTAGCACTTTTATGAGAGAAAGAATAGATGTTGTCTTAAAAGAGACGGACTGTAAAAAGCTGTCTAGCCGTGGTGTCTAGGAGTTTAGTTATCAAGTATAATCGGGGGATTATAATGTCAGTCTAGCTACGTAGGAGATCTTTTTAGCTCCTAACTTCCATAACAAATCGCTGTGTTTTCACAAACAATCACATACACAGCATACTGCGCAACCGGTTTCAGTCACTACTGATCTGTCACACTTACGCACAAGTCGCACTCGGAATATCAAGCACCGGTATCTAACTTAACCGATTGAGAACGAAAAAGAGCAAAAAACAGCGAGTATTCACCCTCCTCTAAACACGCAAACTGATCCTAACAAGTTGGTATCAGAGCGAGTTGCTTGATATTCACCATTGCGCCTCCAGCAAGATGCCAATGTTCAGTAGAGAAAACTTTCTTGAATGGAAGATAAGGATATTAACTCATCTCTACGCTCAAAACGACGAGGTGATCGACATGATAAATATGGGTCCTTTCGTGTTTAAGAAAAGAAATCCCAGTCGTGACGCCGACATCTTAACGAGCCGGAAGAAATTCGAAAGAAAGAGATGAGTTGACGACGGACGGAGGAGGAGGAGGAAGGCAAACGTTGACAACGTTGCCAAAGACACTTTGTTCAAAACGCTGGACGCGAGCATCTTCAGGCAAGTTATGGACGTGCTCAACCGCGAAGAGGAGGTGTGGGCCAAACTTTGCCAGATCTACGAAAGAAACACGCAGACAAAGGAGAACAAGCTCGTCACAGCTGTCAAGAAATACGACACCATCAGAATGAAGCCAGGGGAGACCGTGGCAGATTTCGAGGAGCGTTTCTGCTCCATCATCAATGACCTCTCAGCGTTGGGAAGAGAGCTCGAAAACAGGGACATGGTTATTAGAGTCATGAAAGCTCTCCACGAGAATGGGACGTCAAGACTATGGCCATGCGAGAGTCAAAAGACCTAAGTAAACTAATGCTACATGATGTTTTTGCAGACTCTCAAGGCCTATGAGTTCGAACTCCAGAAGAAAATGGAGGAAGTGATGCCAGTACATGTAACATCCCGTCCCATACTGGGTGTCACTGTAGCATTGTTCCCTACCGGGACAAGTGGGGTTGGGCCCACCACACTCCGACTGATAGTCGACCCCACTATACCACCATTTAACCTTTCAGCGTGCTTCGTCCGCTCACACGCACCCTGGGCAAACTTCCCAGGGGGTCACCCATCCTAAGATTGCTTCAAGTCAAGCACGCTTAACTTCGAAGTCTTTCGGATGGACTCCCGAAAAGGTAGGTCGACCTTGGCGATATGAGTAGTACTATCAATTCTCTTATACGATTCTTAGCCTGACACGCCCATACATTGTCGGTCTCAGGATCCTCTCTCATTCTGGTGTCGGATCGGTTCGTTCAGTGTACCCTTCGCATAGAAGCCTGTCAGGAGCCGCTCCTTGTCCGTGCACCTTCTTGCACCGGCGATCACTCCCGCCCTCATCAGCCCCACCCTCATCATGCCAACAAATTAAAGCGGAGCATCAGAAACCAGCAGGCACACTTCAGCCCCTTCCGATTCCCGAGTGGAAATGGGAAAACATCACAATGGATTTTGTATTGGTTTGCCTCGAACTCAAAAAGGTCATGACTCTATATGGATCATTGTGGATCATTTAACCAAATCAGCCCATTTTCTCCCAGTGCATAAGAAAGATAGCTTGGAAAAATTAGCCAAGTTGTATGTGGATGAAGTCGTGAGGCTGCATGGCGTACCGATGCCTATTGTATCAGATCGAGACCCGCGATTACTTCACGTTTTTGGCCCAGTCTTCAAAAGGCATTAGGTCCGAAATTGTTATTTAGCACAGCTTATCATCCCCAGACGACGGATAATCAGAGGGACGATTCGAACATTAGAAGACATGTTATGTGCTGTTGTTTTGAATCTAAGCGACAGCTAGGACAAATATATAGCATTGATGGAGTTTGCGTTATAACAACAGCTACCATTCCAGTATAGGTAAAATGCCGTATGAAGCTCTCTATGGCCGGAAGTATCGAAACACCACTCTTTTGGGATGAAGTTGGTGAAAGGAAGATTGAACAAGTGGAGCTTACAGAAGATGCGACCGAAAAAGTTAAACTTATACGTGATAAACTCAAGGAAGCTCAGGACTGACAGAAAAGCTATGCTGATAACAGAAGACGTGAACTGGAGTTCAAAGAAGGAGATAGAGTGTTCCTAAAGATTTCTCCGTGGAAGGGCGCGTTACGATTTCGGCATCGCGGGAAGTTAAGTCCAAGATATATAGGCCGTTTACCATCATAGAACGGCTTGGCCGTGTCGCATATAGATTAGACCTACCATTAGAGCTATTTCAAATTCACAATGTCTTCCACGTATCCATGCTTCGAAGATACGTACCGGATCCTTCACATATACTCGAGTCTCCTCCACTCGAGTTAGAAGAGAACTTATCCTACGAAGTTCAACCGATTCAAATCTTGGATCGACAAGAGAAGAAACTCCGAAACAAGTCCATTCCATGGTGAAAGTTCTTTGGCGAAGCGCCAAAATAGAGGAAGAAACTTGGGAACCAGAAGAAATCATTCATCGCCAATATCCACATCTTTTCGATTAATAAGGTATCTTTACGTTTCAGGGTGAAACCTTTTAAAGGTGGAGATATCTTATAACATCTGAATTTTTGGCCCAATTATATTTTTTTTTTAATTTCAGCCAATCCAATCACAACCTAGCCCATACAGTAATATTATTTCTTAGTTCCTCATAATCCATTCTTTTCAACCCAAGTCAAACCTACGTGAGTATCAACCGAGCAAGCAAGCAAGAAGTGGAGGAAACGTGAGAAAGTAATTTTGAAGGAATAATTTGGCTTAATTGGAGCTGCATAAGGGTAAGGAATCATCTTCTTCAACAAATCCAACCCAAGATCGATTTTCTGCCTGAAATTTTCTGTTTTTCACAGTCTTTGATTTGTTGATTTTGAACTAGCTGTCATAGCCTTTGGAATCATCTCGATCCGATAATTGTGCGAATTGTTACGAATTTTGAAGTTCTGCCGCAAAACAGAATTTTTCTGATGAATTATCAAATGATTTCGAAATATTCATCGTTTCTGGTTCAGCTGCTCCTCAAACAGAATTACAGCTTCAAATAAATGTTCTTCCAGCAGTTTTAGCCCTCCTTTTGATGCCGGATTTTGTGTTGTGCTACAGTTTTTAAGAACCTCGCTTGTTATCGATGTATTGATCTCTGAGCTTGTGATATCATATTTTAGGCGAAGGGACATCTAGACGGGATTTGAGGGCAGCGAGGAGAGCGAAAGAATTAGACATACGCTGTGAGTGATAATACAGGGACACTTTCCCTTCATGGGATGTTGAACCTCGCGATGGGTCTTTTATTTCATTCTTTCATTACGTTATGTGTTGTGAGCCCTTGCTGGCTAAATGATGATGATATTCCCGTGATATTTGATGAAATGTGGGTGGTCTTGTTGTGTTCTTGAGATATAGAGCTTTGTCGGCTATAGGGCATTCGTATTTATCGAATGATGAGTTGGTTCGTGAATTTGGTTTGATGATTCCACTGGGAATTATGTCATATTGACATGTGATTAATTGTGCTATTGAGTTGCAGGAGGAATTTTGATTGTGTTATTGGTTTGGCTTCGATGTTGCATTTACTCAGTATCGAGGTTATAAGTAGTCCAAATGGCCATGTTCGGGTGAGTGGAGAGTGGCAATCGAGTAAGTAGCCCGTGGATTGGCAAACCCGGGTGAGTGAGGCCCAACGAGTTCACCAGTCCATTTGCCGCTTATTCAACCTATCGGAGGGTGATTGTTGGGGAGATATCAAAAGTCCTTTGCGAGACTCGGTCAACATCACCGGTGTGGGACATGGCATGTCACGTGCAGTTGATATGATAGTTCACGGTACACGTTTTAGAGTACGGTGACGGCCTCGTCTGACTCTCGACGTGGAGTTCAGTTCGAGGGACGATATGGCCACCCATGCATCGTATATGTTTTGAGTGATTTTTGTGATGTTTTGGCATGTCATAGGATTATGATTGTTATATGTTTAACGTGTATGACGTTTTCTACATTATGTGAAGTCAATACTTAGTTTGGAAGTGGTTGCGATGTTTGGTTGTTGTGATGGAGTTCATCGTTGAGGATACACCTTTTGTGAGGCGAAGGCGCGTTTGTATTATCATCTCACTGAGCTGTGGTTGCTCACCCCGTGTATTCATATATTTTTTTAGGTTGATATCGCTTTGGACCGGAGGTTGTCTCATCGTCGATCGTCATCCCATAGCTGTTTCTTCTAGTTCGATATTTTGTCGTTGTTTTGTTTTGGAGGATCCATTGGCAGGGATATATTCTGGGAGGAAATTTTCTTTGTTCATATATTCCTTCATTGGTCGATGTCTGAGCTATTGTTTTGGCATAATGTAAACATTTTTTCTTATGTAAATATATGTTTTCGTTGGATCTGTATTTCTTTGAGTCTCTTATAATTCCTTTCGTGTGATCTAATTTGTGACGCGTGAGTTGATTGAGCCTTGCGTTCCTTGAGAAACGCGGCGGCTGTCGTGGCCTTGACGCGGGTCGGGGCGTGACAGTTTTGGTGGTATCAGAGCCAGAGCTCGGGTCGGTGTGCCAGCGAGGGCGCTGGACCCTTTAAGGGGGTGGATTGTGATATCCCACACCGATTGGAGGGGGAACGAAGCATGCCTTTATAAGGGTGTGGACATCCCTCCCATTGACGCGTTTTAAAACCGTACGGGTGGGTGGGAGTTCATAGGAACTCCGTAGTAAGCGTGTTGGGGGGAGAGTAGTACCTGGATGGGTGACCACTGGAAAGTCCTCAACGAGGCAAGCTTAACGCCCAAAGCAGACAATATCAATGCGAGCGAGGTCTGGGCTGTTATAGTACACCCGGTCAAAGCCTTGGCCGATGCGGAAACATCTACCTCAAAAGATGCTAAAGAGATAAGTGAAGAGCTACTTGATGCTCTTCAAGACATGGCCGACGAATACTGTAAGCTTTATGAAAAGCTGAAATTATCTTAAAAGGGCAAGGCACCGGTACAGGAGGATATCAGTCCTATAGTAGAGAGTAGGGTTGCAAAGGTATCGAATCTTTTTGGTTCGATTCGCGATTCGATTCGAAATTTCAAGATTCGAATTTGAATATTTAGAATACGAATCCGAATAAGAATATTGTTTTTGATTCGAGAAATGCCCGAATACGAATATGAAATCACAATATTCGATTCAAAAATTAATAGAATTATTCGATTCGAATAATTTAACTTAAAATATAGTATAAGTAATATATATTCACATATAATAATATATGATAACTCAATAAAATATTTAAAAATAATACATTATAATTCAATATATGTTTAAGTATAAATTATTATAATTCAATATATATTTTAAATATAATATTGTTTATATTTTATTAAATAAAATAAAAAATGATTTTAATACGCATATTCGATATTCGATTCGAATATTCGAGAAAATATTCTAATTCGAATAAGAATCACTTTTATGATTCGATTAAATATTCGAATATTCGTATTCGTATTCGATTGTTATCCGAATACGAATAGATTATTGCGGTATTCGACTCGATTTCGATTCGTTGCAACCCTAGTAGAGAGAATCACTCAACTTGAGGAAGAGAAACCTCGGGCTAAGGAGGCAGCCGAGCAAAAAGCCTCAGAGAATCAGAAGCTATCTACAATAGTCCAGTCATGGACTAAGTCGTCAGAGAAACTCTATTGCCTTCAAGGAACGTTGAAAGACTCCAATGACCGGGACCGACATTGCTATAGGGAGCAGGTGAACACTGAGGAGGCGTCAACATCATATCAGCCGCCTACTTCATCTAAGGTAATAAGCTTTGTTCGCCCTTGCAAGTATAACCCTAGCCCAGTTTCTCTGGAAATTGCTCAAGAAGAACTGGACTAGGATATGTAAATAATAATAAACCCCCAGTCCCTGAAAGTTACCGCAACCGGTAAGGGCGAATAATATTCAAAACAATAATAACGTCCCGCGGAGAAGGGAGAAACCTAACAACAAATGGGAAACCTTTATTATAATAATAATAATAGACCGGAGCCCCTTAAATACAGAAACCCACGATACTGGTCAAAAAGTAAAAATAACAATTATAAATATCAAATCGATCGGTAACCGGTAAATATCTAATCCCTGACTGGACCCAAGTTTATATGGGTACAAAGATTACAGTTGTTCTTGCAGGAATACGTGCAGCAACTCAATCGGTCCAGCTGGTTCTAGACAGCAATTGCTATCGGCACATGACCGGAGAATGAAGGCTTCTCACGGACATCAAACTGATCGAGCGGATCGAGTAATAAAAATAAAACGAATATCGCAAACTATCCTACGCTCAACAGGCAAGTGTACTATCGAAAATAGCATAGAAATGGCAAAGTATTCGAGTATCGAACCCAAAGGAACTCTATACTTCAGAAAACCGTCGTTTAAATATTCTAGTAAATATTTTTTGTTGATAAAAATATCAATAACGATAAACTAAGTAAACGATAAACACAAAGATATAAATTTCATTAAAACAGCGATACGGGTTGGGACGACTTATGAAAGCGGACATATTTGAGACTTGAATCCCCTAGCTCGACCGAAATGCTAACAATTGTAATGAAAGTTTAGCTAACTATTAGACCGTGAGGATTCCTACAACATGCGTACGAACTTATATTAACTGACGAAACTGTGCCTTATCACACAAGAATGTAAGCAACTAATCTACGAATTAAGTAGCCGGGCAAGCTTCCCTAATTACTTAAACGAAGATCGCATTAAAACACGATGAATCTCTCTATTAGATTTGACTCTAATCCGACGGGATAGCCCAACCTATCTCTAGCGATGGATTTATTCTGCTCGTTTACGAGTGGTCTAATCGCCAGCCCCTCTTTCGAGCGTAGCTCATGATTTTCAACAACTATCTCAATCACATAGACATAATCAAAATAATAATATAAATCATAATCAAGTCGTAATAATAGCCAAAAATAACAATATGTATAAAACATGCGTACGGTGTCGATAGCGTTCATCTAATCTCAAATACTACGGAATTTAGCTACTCATAGGAGGAAAACACAACGGAGAACGAATATAACACAGAGGAAAACATCGTATCTTCCCTGAAATTGGCTGAGCAAATCCTTGTTCTTCGTTGAGGGAATTGATCGAACACCTTGTGAGCGAGCTTGGAAGGGGCAGCCCAGCTTCAGCTCCTTGTTGTCGTGTATGTGCTTGAGGGGAGAAGAGCAGCTGCGTGAGGTGCTTGCTTCTTGGAAGAGCTGCTTGCTTTTGATGGACCTTCAGCCTTTGAGTGAGGGTTTCGATCGTTCAGAGGAGCTTCGTGAGGTGGGTGCTTGTGTAGTTAGGAAGTGGATCTTTAATGGTGAAGTGTTCGATCCTCCATAGTTCCAAGATGGTCTTTCTTTTATAACGTATATAGAAGACACGATACAGATTTGTTCGACATCGCTTGAACTCTTTCGGCTCTCCCCATTTTCAGCAAGGTGGTTCTTCACTTTGTGTTTCAACTTTGTGTGCTGTTTGTCTGTCGATCTGGGCTAATAAATCCAAGCTTCAAATGCTCATAAATCTAGTTATCAAATACATTTTTGTTCGCTTCACATAATTTTACGCTAGCATATTAAAATATGAAAACAACGACGGTTCAAAAGAAAGCATCGCTGCGAACGTCTATATAAAATATAAAGTTCGTCCCTTACGATACACGAGTCGTTAGTCTTTGCCTCGGTGTCTCCGTCGTGAGAGCGAGTAACAACTATTTACCGTCCTTTTGGCTACAAAGATTACAGTTGTTCTTGCAGGAATACGTGCAGGAACTCAATCGGTCCAGCTGGCAGGCCCGTAGCACATAGGAGGCTAGTGAGGCGGTCGCCTCGGGACCAACTTCGGAGGGGCGCCCAAAATTTTTTAGACATGTATATATATATACGTATTATCAAAAAGAATATTATACTTAAAACTTAAAAATAGATATGTTAGTGGACTGCACAAACAAGACATTAAAGCTTTTTAATGAGGGAAAAAAGGAAACGTGATGTGGTTTCTTCTTCTATACTGATACAGTGTAAAAAGGATTTTGGGTAGGTTAAAGGATGCCGATATCTAATAAAATCCTTCACTATTTTCTTACGGAACCGACCAAACATCAGTGTCCAGTGATCTTTAAGGTATATTATGCTCTACTTATTTAATTAATTTATTTGTTTGGCTGCAGGCGCAATTTAACTTTTTTCGTTCTCGACAAACAATGTTTTTATATTTTTGTTAGATTTTGTTTCATTTCATGTTTTTTTTCGGACCATTGAATTGTTTTGCTACATCTCACGTTCGATAAATCTTCTTTGTTCCTAACTGAAAAACTGAAATGAAAAAACCGAACCGAATTATATAAACCAAGCGAACCAAACTAAAAAAGTTCGGATATCGAGTATTTTCGAACATTGCAATGTAAATATTTATTTTTTGTTTATTTATTTTAGGTACATTTACCGTTGAAATTTGCGTTATATTTACGTTTTCATACTGCATTTGGAAAAAAAATTACGATCAGGGGCCCGGAATTTAAGTTTCGCTTCAGGCCCGTGCTTTCTCAGCTACGGCCCTGCCAGCTGGTTTCTAGACAGCAATTTGCTGTCGGCACATGATCGGAGAACGAAGGCTTCTCACGGACATCAAACCATGTGCCGAAATGACCATCACCTTTGGGGATAACGGCAAAGGTGAGACCATAGGTAAGGGTAAGATTACCTATGGTAACCTAACTCTTAGGAATGTATGCTTAGTTAGAAATCTGCATTATAACCTGATTAGTGTAAGTCAACTAAGTGACACCGGGTATGAAACCAGTTTTAAACAGGATAAATGCATTGTTAAAAACAAGGGTGAGAAAACTGTACTGACCGGACGAAGAACCAATGGCACCTACACAATCAATTGAAATGAGCAAACTGCTCATACTCCAACGTGTTTGGTAGCCGGTGAGTCCAGAGGTTGGCTATGGCATAACAGACTAAATCACTTAAACTTAAGACCATATCAATCTTAAGTAAGAATAGCCTAGTTAGAGGTTTACCGAAACTAACATCTGTTAAAGATAAAATCTGTTCAGCATGTCAGCTACGTAAACAGATCAGATCAACCTTTAAGAGTAAAGGAAACCTACTGTCAGACCAGTGTCTAGGTCTATTACATATGAATTTATTTGGTCCAGTTTAGAGGGAACTAGGTACACGTTAGTGCTAGTCGATGACTACTCTAGATTCACTTGGGTGATATTTTTGAAAACTAAAGATCAAACCCCCAATGAACCATAAAATTTTTCAAAAGAGTTGAAAATGAAAGGAACGATAGGATAAGAACAATTAGGAGTGACCGAGGAACTGAATTCCTCAATGTCGTGCTAACTTCCTATCTTGAGGACCATGGCATACACCATGATTAATTTGCTGCGAGGACACCCCAGCAAAATGGGGTCGCTGAAAAGAAGAAACCAGACGCTCAAGGAAGCGGCTAGAAATAATGCTGGCAGATGTGGACATTTCATAGAAGTTCTGGGGAGAAGCGATCAATACCGCATGCTACACACAAAATAGGTCGATGATATGCAAGAGTCAAGGGAAGACGCCCTACGAGATCTGGACGGGTAACATCCCTACCATCGGTTACTTCAAACCTTTGGAAGCAGATGTTACATCCATGACAATGGGAAGAATCATCTTTCCACCTTTGATAACCGGGCTGACAAAGGCTTCTTCTTGGGATATTCAGCTGTCAGCAGGGCATACGAGTGTTCAATGAAAAAGCCTGAGCATAGAAGAATCTCCGCACGTGGTGTTTGAAAACTCAACATGAGAACAACACCCCACAGAACATCAATCGGCTTAGCAATCAACTAGAAGTCCAGAACCTAGACGATTCCAGTGAAGATGGTGAACCGGTGAGCGAACCCAATCAACCAGAAGCTGAGGTTACCGAAGTCCCAAATGAGCAGACTGTGCAAGTAGCACGAGCTCAACAAAACCTCCGGTGACTGAGGAAGAAGCTGAGACTGGAAATATATCAGAAGATTCAACAGAACCAGTCAACCCTCAGGAGGAAGATCAATCGAGGGGGAATTCAACAAGTGGAATCTGACCAAACAACCATCCTAAGAGGCTGATCATTGGTGATCCCAGTGCACCAATGAAGACCAGACGTTAGTCCAACTCCAACTTATTCATCCATGCTTCATCTCCCAAGAGCAACCATCTAAAGTGGAGGAAGCACTACAGGACAGTGATTGGATTGCAGCTATGCAGGAAGAGCTTGACCAGTTCGAAAGAAGCGATGTTTGAATGCTTGCTCCAAGACCAACTCAGACAGTGACTGGAACCAAGTGGGTGTTCAAGAATAAGTTGAACGAAGATGGTCAAGTGGTGAGGAACAAAGCAAGACTAGTAGCTCAAGGATACCGGCAAGAGGAAGGGGTAGATTACGACGAGACCTTCGCACCGGTAGCCAAACCGGAGGCAATCAGAATTTTTCTGGCTATGCTGCATATAAAGACTTCAAGGTATATCAGATGGATATCAAGAGTGCATTTCTGAATGGACGCATATCAGAGGAAGTCGATGTGGCTCAACCACCCGGATTCACCAGCCACGAGTTCCCAGACCATGTGTACCGGCTGAAGAAAGCCCTCTATGGGCTCAAACAGGCACTTAAGGCCTGGTACGAGACTCTGTCCAAATTTCTAACAGACAATGCGTTTTCTATCGACAGTGTAGACAAGACACTGTTTCGATATACAAAGGGAGAAGATCTACTCATCATACCAATCTATGTCGATGATATCATCTTCGGATCAACCAATTCGAAGTTATGCAAAAGGTACTCCAAGCTGATGCAAGACCAGTTCGAGATGAGTATGATGGGCGAACTGATGTTCTTTCTAGGACTGCAAGTCAGGCAGCTAGAAATAGGATCCTTCATCAATCAAGCTAAGTGTACAAGGAGCTATTGAAGAGGTTCGGAATGGAGAACTGCTTAGAAGTATCCACTCCAATGAGCGCATCAATCAAGCTTGACAAGGACGAAGTGGAACAACAGTAGATGTAACTAAATACCAGGGGCTAATAGGTTCACTACTATACCAATAGCCAACAGACCGGATATCATGTACAGTGTAGGTCCCTGCGCTCGATTCCAGTTAGACCCCAAGGAGATCCACTGCACTACAACCATGAGGATACTGAAGTACCTCAAGGGAACAGTCAACGTTGGACTATGGTACCCTAAGGATTCCAGTCTATCCTTACATGGCTTTACAGATGCGGACTACGCAGGT
Source organism: Craterostigma plantagineum (assembly GCA_027422505.1). Taxonomy (NCBI): domain Eukaryota; kingdom Viridiplantae; phylum Streptophyta; class Magnoliopsida; order Lamiales; family Linderniaceae; genus Craterostigma; species Craterostigma plantagineum. The sequence goes on along the minus strand of JAPQWV010002044.1, from coordinate 51,138 downwards.
TGCAAGATAGACCGGAAGCACCACCGGAACATGTCAATTCCTTGGTGACCGGCTAATCTCACGGTTTAGCAAGAAGCAAACCTCCATCGCAACCTCAACAGCTGAAACAGAGTACTTAGCAGCTGGAAGCTGTTGCTCACAAATCTTATGGATCCAGCATCAACTGGCGGACTATGACTATGGAGTAAAGGAGTCAGACACGCCAATTTTCTGCGATATTACGAGTGCCATCGCAATCATACAGAACCCAGTCTTCCATTCAAGAATGAAGCATATAGAGACCAGGAATCATTTCATCAGAGATCATGTCTTAGGAAGGAGGTCAGACTGGAGCACATTTCAATGGACGGCAAGTGGCAGACATCTTCACGAAACCGCTCCCCGAAGCTAAGCTTACCTTCTTTCGAAATGCTTTAGGACTATTAGAGTTGTCTTAAACGTTCTAGCATGAAGTCAGGGGGAACAACGTTGTATCAAATAATTGATGTAACAAAGTTACCTAGACATTACAGAAATTGTTGCATTTCGATGATTTCAGTGCACATCCTTTTCGAAAACGGTCATTCTTTTATAATTATGGCCCATACACTTACCCCAATCGGTTTCAACCAAAATCGGCATATTAACCAGTATACACCGAGAGACTTAAACATATAAATTTTTATATTGTTTTAAGCAGAGATATATAAGTCTGATACCGAATTCCTTCTGAAACTGGGATTTGTTTTTTAACCAGTGGACATACATATAACCCATACTGGCCGGATAAAGATCGAATTTATCTCAATTATGGCACTTCATTGATGCATGCATTGCATGTTATATATTGGGTTAGCTGGCTTCGAGTGGCAGGATGAATGAACTGTCATGTCATCAAAGAATCTCTGACGCTGGACAAGAGGTAATGTTCTGAAGCTCTGACTGAAGAGATAAGGATAGTCTGGGTTACTGTGCTACCCGTGACACAACACGACAGAATTTCTCAAAGATTTAAGGACCTCGCCTTCTCCTTTGAAATTCATCAGCTCACCATCTACTCAGTCTCAAATGCCTAAACCTCCAAAAATCCACCACCCTTAGTCAGGATAAGCCTCACAGCCAGAAAAAGCCTGGTAGTCACTAGCCAAAATTCGGTCTTCCCCTCAGACCATTTAAAACCTGAATCGATGGCTCGACACAAGGAGACGAACAATCAAGGAGGAAATATGAAGACCTTCACGCCATCCTACGAAAAAGCGAAAAAGTTCTTCCAGATCAGCAAGAAGGGCCGAAGGCAAGGAAGGCTATCCTCAGGATGTCGGTCAAGGAGGTCGCACCGAAAATGATGGTGGCTCCTCCCGACACCCCAAAGAAACCCTAGACAAGGCATGGGTTCAGGGGATACGGTAGCCCTAGAGGGAACCTGCTGCAAAGACGGAGCAAGTCAGACAAAGATTTCTTCCGACTCACAGGAGTTCCGTCGAGGCTGAGCGATCTTCTGTTGAAGTTTGTCAACGCAGCAGCAGAGCTATCAGATTCGTTGCCCTTGAAGAGGAGAAAATAACCGTAATGACGACTCTCCTGCTCAATGATGAAGCACGGGCTACCATCCCTGACACTAGACAAGTGATTGTCAAGAAGGGGGAAGAAGAGTACTGCTAGTTGAGAAGAAAGAGCAGTATTAATGAAGCAGATGGCCAGATTAGACCGGAGACATTCAACAACCGGATGATCGAGGAAGTAGCCAAGTCTAAGGACTATATAGGCTATAACGGTTGTAATAGAATGGTAGATTATGTATCAAATGTCCTTTGATATAATAAATACCTTTCTACTTCGTTGAGTTTAGCAAATCATCTAAAAGGAGGAAATTGTTAGAAATTCAAGAATTGAAGTATTCAGATTAACAGTTTTGGTGATTGCCTAAACTCGACGGAGCATACTAGTTAGACAAATGATGCAACCGAATACCAGTTAGCAGTTCAACAAGTGCGCCAGCAACCGGATGGAGACTGCTACCAGAAGGTCACTGAAGACCGAAATGCAGATATCGGACCCACCACGTGGACGAAGATTCAAATTTATTCAAGGCGCGAGATGCTGAAAGACTTCTGATGAAGCATTTAATGCAAGGCTGAAAGGAGGAGCCAAGTTGAAGTCAAGCCAAGCTTAAAAGGGAGAAAGCAAATGGCACAGCGCGAATTGCAATGAAGATCGGGCAGTACCCATTTTGGGTAAAGAGCATTTAATGCACTGTCCGGTACGAGGACCTATCTCACAACGGTCTTCTTCAGCAAAGCCCAACTGTAAATAAAAGAGAAGAGGCATGAAGATCAGCACGACACTCAACAACAAAATCACTACGAGAGATTTACCTCAAGCATTTAGCTCTTTTGTGAGAGAAAGAATAGGTGTTGTCCTCACTTCACGAAAACCTGCTCGGTTAGTGAGTGAGTTTTTTTCAAGGGACTGTAAAAAGCTCTTGAAAGAGACGGACTATAAAAAGTTGTGTAGCTGTGGTGTCTAGTAGTTTAGTTAGCAAGTATAACCGGGGGGTTATACGTGTCAGTCTAGCTACGGAGGTTATACGATGGGGGTTGTATCGAAACCGAATCTTCTAGAATAGCCTTTCTTGCGGGAAAGGAGGGACGTAGGAGATTTTTTTTTGCTCCGAACTTCCATAACAAATCGTTGTGTTTTCCATAAACAATCACATACACAGCACACCGCACAACCGGTTTCAGTCAGTACTGACTGGTCACACTTCCGCACAAGTCGCACTCAGAATATCAAGCACGGTATCTAACCTTAACCAGTTGAGAACCGAAAAAAAAAAAGCAAAAAAACGAGTGTTTATTCACCCCCTTCTGAAAACACGCAAAGCGATCCTAACAGGTTCTCTTGTACTGTACGCATAAGATGATGGTTGACCACATAAGCATAAGCCTGGTGCCGTTTTATTAAACTTATATGATAGTCAATTAATCTATCCTCGGTTATCGTTTTATTTAGGTACTAACCACGTAATAAAAGTTATTTGACGAACTACATAGTAAATTTTGGTAATTGGGATTTAAGTCTATTACCCATCTATAGATACATATATATGATTTGGTGAAATTAAATGGTTCCTCATTTAATGGCACGTACTTATCACCTTTGTCTAGACGTGTTCATACCGTTACTGTTATAGTTCACGGTTATGAACCTCCGATTTATGATTCGGAAAATCTCTAAAACGTAACCGAACTGCGGTAACCACAGTTTGGTTACAGTTTGTAACTGGAGGAGCAGGTTACGATTACGGTTTGAACCGCTAGTTTAAGGTTTCATTTTTTTTAATTAAATTTTTAATAATGTTAAAAATTTTATTCAGACCAAGAAATTATAAAAAAAATGCATTAAATATTAAAAATAATAATTACACAATGAATACTATAAAAGAAAATACGATAATCGCTCAAATAATTTAGCAACTAAAAATACTTCGAATGCTAGAAAAATATAGTGACCTACTTTTTTTTCATTTGGATAATACATTAGCCAAAAATTGTTCATGAAGATACACACACAATGATCTACGTCCAAAATAAATGTAGGATTACAAACATCGAAGAATTATTCGTTATTCTTTTGAGATCGCGTAAAATTTGTAACAAATAGTAACATGAATAACAAGAAGTCGGAAAGAAAGTATTATTATGCTCGGAAAACATACTAAAAAAACATATAATGCTTCGTCGTATCATATGAGTCATTCAAACCTTTTTAATTTAATAATAGTAAAATAAAAATCATAAAATTCAAACAGAAGGTTTATTTTTCATGTAAACTACCGGTTATAACCGCCGCTTAAACCGGCGGTTTGCGGTTATAAAATTCGATAACCGTAATCGACCGTATTAAATAACATTTCGGTTATGGTTTGAACCGTAACTGCTGACCATGGTTAATCGAACCGTTGACCGCCGTCCAAAAAATGTAATTTTAGGGACCGATTTTAAATTAACTTATAGTAAAGGACCTAAAGTTCGATCTGACCAAAAAATTGTTATAAAAGAGTAATAAGAAGTGGTATCGGACGCTCCTGTTATGTTATCAAATTGCAATATATTCTTATCACATAACATGAAGTATTATTAGGCACAAATATTGTGTTACTGTATGGGTAACAAGTTGGTATCAACAAAATAAAATGTAGCTTCTGACATGAGCATCCGCTGCACCACACCAAGTTTGATGTGCCACGAGAATTTATTTTGATATTACGTCGCCACATATAAGATTTGCGATGAGTAATTTTAATTGACGCAAATACGAAAAAGAAAATAGTAAATCGATAATTATTATCGACTAAAATTTTCGGTAATATGTATAAGTTCGAGAGACTCATAGCTTGGATATTACGTCGCGCCACCATGTCGGATCCATCGGTTAATGGATTTGAAATGAAATCGCTGGAATAATTTGGCATAAATAAATGTTTCTTAAAGTGGTACGAATTTCAAAGCATTTGTCATAGCGAAACAAATAAGAGGTAACTCATGTGAAACACATAGAACTATGTCTTTTTAAGAAGGGGCATCAGAAAAGGTTTAAGTTACATGTTGTCCTCTATTTAGTATAGTTTTGAGTTTGAAGATTTGGCAGGATTTCTAAATTTGACTGAAATTTTAGGCGGAATTTTAGAAATGTTTGGAAAAAGTTAAGTCTTACTATATGTTGTTATTGTTACTGAATGGTAAACATAATTATATCGTCGGAAATATAATGCATAAATTAATGGAATATCCCGACTTTAATGACCGAATAAGGCGTATTCGACACAATTTTAGCACAAGTCTTAGTAATCGATGGGGATAGTGATGTTAAAAATGGAATATCAAATAATTTTAATGGCAAGCAAGTTTGAAACGCATCCAATTATTACGCTTGTTGGGTAACACTTCATCCTTTCTGGATAATACTCTTTATTTCTAGGTAACACATTTCTTGTAATACGTTTTTGTAAGTAACTTCATTCTTTTCTTTGAGTATTCATCAGAAAGAAGTTTGTAAGTCTCTCGACATGGACTTCGTAAATCTCATTAGATGGTGAATCTAGTAATGGATCAACATCTGGTACCGCACTGAATCCGATATGATGTGCATCATCTTCATTGTCTGAGAAGCCTGCAATTGTGATGCTAGGCCACTGGACAATTTTTGTGTCATTAACCAGTACATCTTCTCATCATCAGAAAGATCCACCCAATAAGTTGTCCATACTTACGAAGGGTCTTGGCACATTCAGTATCATAATGTCCCCATCCTTTGCAAGCATGGCATTGAACATCATCTCTGTCCTGCTTGTCAACTTTCAATTTATCACCAGGATTTCTTCTGACAAAGGGAGGGGCAGATGAAAGTTCTTTCGGAGTTTTCTTGAATGGTGGACCATCCTTTTTCATAAACTTCTTAAAGTTTGTAAAATGGCATAGTCATATCCTCATCATCGTCATAATCAACCTCAGCACCTACAATTGACAATTGAGTGACTAGAGCCATACTTTTACTCTGTGATGCTATCTTCTGTATTTCGAGAATGGCCTCGTAGTTCTTCATGATACTCATCAGGGAGTTAAAGTCCATTGTGGCCAGATTGTGACCTTTTGCGACCGCTGCCACCTTATTCGCAATTAGTTCACCTAAGCTATGACGCTCGCTGGAAATATTCAAAAGCTTCCCAAAATAATTAGTAGTATCCTCATCATCACATTTGAAGATTCTCTAGTTGACTATGAAGAAGTCTCAGTTTTGTATCCTTAACATACACTAGCATCAATCTTCTCTACCTTTGAAGCATATCCCAAGCGTGTTTTTTCATTGGTAAAAGTTTGAATAATTTTAAACATGAAAATATAGAGTGAAGAAAAAATTGCATGGAAAGCTTTTCATTAAAATCAAAGGATGTTCTTTCAAGAGCAGCCCATTCAGAAATGGGTTTTGTCGAAAACTTCCCCATCTTGATCAGGGTCAGTTTTAGGAGTGGTATAACCATCGAGAACTGCGTTCCATGCACGAAATTCAATAGACTTTATGCATTGGCGCATTCGGATTTTCCAATAGGCATAGTTCGATCCATCTAACATGAAAACCTTACCAAAATAGTTTGAGCTTAAAGCATCCATAGTAAAAGATTAAAACGCTTAGCGTATCAAGTGTAGGATCTGATACCACTTTGAAGTGCTCCGGGGTATGGATGCACGCTAAGTTAAAAGTAGACGTTGACTGTATTGTTGAAACAACAGTCGGGATCAGAAAGTTTTTGCACAGTAGAAAAATAAACTTAACAGTAAATGACGCAAACACGGTTTGAAAAATACGCAGCAAGTTTTACAACTTGCTACGTGCCTTCAAGGAAAAATTCCGTTACTCTAACGGATTACAAAAATGCGACTACTGAAGATAGTAAAGGTAGCCTCCTAGAAAAATCAGAAGTAGTCAGAGTTGCAATTGTTCGTACCTGTAAAGAAGTCATTTATCACTTAGAGGAAGAATAATAGGATTTTATTGCTACAAGTAATCTAAAGACTCTCCTGAAATTTACATTACGTAAAGGTAAAATCTAAGCAAAAACAGATTGACACATGGATTATTTCTATGAGAGCTCTCTCGTATTTTTCTCGTTCGTCGTCGTGTTTTGTATCTAAATATTCCAATCTCTCTAGTTGTCGTTATTTCAGATTGGAGTCCTCGCTCTCTTATCCTCTCTGCTACTCCACATAACAATTTTCTTTAACTCGGTCGGCCAAGATCTTTGTATCTTCTTGTTTGATCTTCATATCTTCTATTTTTAGCTCCAACAAATAATGGTGTGGATATGAATGTTTTCTATATTCACAATTGAGTATTGGCTAAATATATAGCCATCGATACAAGTACATATAAGGAAGCTTAAATCATGTCTTCAGTTAAGCTTAAATTATAGAAGTAATTGATATCAAGTATGATGATGATTGATATCAATGATTGCTTAAATCCTGGTGTAAATCATTGCCACAATTATGGTGGAGATATATTTCTACTACGCCCCTGCAAGATGGAGGATCCGACAGATACGCCAATCTTGGATCGAAATTGAAGAAAAAAGCGCCGAGGAAGAGACATCATGAGAACATCTGCAATTTGATCTTGCGTGTTAATGTGAAGGACCTATAATGAGCCATCTGAGACTAATTCACGAACAAAATGATAGTCTAACGCCAGATGTTTCATGCGAGAGTGATTAGCACAAGTATACGTGGCACCAGTGTTGTCGCAATAAAGGCAAGGTGGAGATGGGACCTTAACACCGAGTTCGTAAAGCAGGTTCTTAATCCAAAGTATCTCTGCCGAAGCATTTGCCAAAGCCCTATATTCAGATGCCGTTGAAGATCTGGAGACTGATTTTGCCGCAAAGAACGCCAAGAAATAATATTAGACCCAAGATACAAAATGTAAGCAGTGGTAGAGCGACCACCATCCTGAATACTCCCCAGTCAGAATCAGAGAAAGCCGTCAGTTGGTGGGACGAATCGCGAGATAGAAACATGCCATGATAAAATGTCCCTCTCAGATAACGAAGGACGCATTTGAGAGCCTGCCAATGATTGTTTGTGGGGGCATGCATAAATCGGATAGCTTATTGACGGCGTATGAGATATCTAGACGAGTAAAGGCTAGGTACTGTAGGGATCCCACAATGGCTCGATATGGAGTAGGATCCACAGCACCTGAATGATCTTGAGACACAAAGAGTCAGGAGAAGGAAGTGGTGTAGATACCTCCTTTGCGCCATCCATTCCAGAGTGCTGTAGGAGATCATGAAGATGACGATGCTAAACAGTCCAGGAGACGTGGAAATAACCTCAATACCCAAAAATGGTGAAATAGACCAAGGTCCTTGATGGAAAACTGTGCAGCAAATTGAAGGACAAAATGATCAAGAAAGATAGGGTTGCTCCCAGTGAGGACAATGTCATCCACATACACCATGAAGTAGGCTTGCTTTCCTGCTTTGTTGTAGATTAACAAAGAATGATCAGCGAGGGACCGTTGGAAACCATACTCGATCAAAAACTGGGTAAGCTCCCTGTACCAAGCACGAGGTGCCTGTTTTAGACCATAGAGAGCTTTCTGAAGTTTACAGATATGATTCGGAAACTGCGGATGGATATATCCTGGAGGTTGATCCATGTAAACATCTTCATGCAAGGTGCCATGCAAGAAAGTATTATTGACGTCGAGTTGACGAAGAGGCCAGTTATGATGAAGAGCGAGAGTCAGGACTACTCAGATTGTAGTGGGCTTCGCCACTGGACTGAAGGTGTCAAAATAATCTTTCCTAGGTTGCTGCAGAAAACCTTTGGCTACAAGGCGAGCTTTGTATTTATCAATAGTACCATTGGATTTCCTTTGGATGCAAAAAATCCATTTTGCAGCCGACGGGAGCATGATTTGATCGAGGAACAAGCTCCCAAGGACCATTTGTGAATGGCATTGAACTCGGCATCCATTGCTTGCCGCCGAAGAGGATCTTTTTGAGCTTGGGTCACAGCTGATGGTTCAAGTGCCAACGGTAGGGGGTGAGTGGTTGTGAGGTTACAAAGGTGTCATTGAAGTATCGACTGTTTGGTTTCTTTGGTCAAGATGGTCGAACGAAAGGATGAGTAGGGGTATGATTAGGAGTGGGCGTGTGGCTATCACTAGAGTGCTCGGGGCTAGTTTCAGGTTGAGGGGTGTTAGGTGTAGTAATAGGTGATGGTTGGGAGGTGTTTGACTGCTGTTGCGGAATAATAAGTGGAGATGGGAATGTGGTGGAAGAAGTAGAGGTGACTCGGGAGGTGGTGAAGGGGAAAGGACCTTCGAGGTGGTGGCATCGTCGCGCACGAGGTCGCTGAACTCCGAAGTTGTATTCGCAGCTTTCCTGAAAAAATGTCCTGCACGAACTTGACATGACGAGACAAATAAAGGCGATTGTGAAAGTGGGGTCTAAACACTTATAAGTGGATTGAGAGGTGGAGTATCCTAAAAAGAGGCATGGTTTAGATCGTGGATGTAAACTTTGACGCGGAGTGCGGACGAAGCCACGGGTAGCACAAACACCCAAAAGGCTGAAGCTTGTGATAATTTGGAGGTTTTTGGTGAAGTAATTGAAATGGAGTCTAAAGTTGTAGGATTGGGGTAGGAAGCCCGATTAAAAGATAAACAGCTGTCTGAAGGCGTAAGACCAGTAGGCTAGTGGAAGACCTGCAAAGTGAAGAAGACTCAAGCCTGTTTCAACTATATGACGATGACGTTTTTCAGCGACCCCATTTTGTTCGGGAGTATGGGGAGGGGTAGTGAAATGTGAGATGCCACATGAATTGAAATAAAAGATTAGTTTGATGTACTCTCCGCCATTATCTATGAAAACAGAGACGATGTTATGGCCAAAATATTTTTCCACCAAATTTTTAATATTGGAAAAATAAGAGCAACCTCAGATTTCTTTTTCATCGGGAACAACCACGTATATTTAGTGAGGAATCCACAAATATGACATAGAAACGAAATCCGTCAACTGAGGTCTGAGTGGGTCCCCAAACATCGGACTACAATAACTGTAATGGCATAGTACTTTCAAAGGAATTTTGACCAAGTGGAAGCTTATGAGTTTTGTGCACTAGAACAAGAATCACAATGTAAGGGAACTTTAGACGATGCAAAATAACCGAACTGACTCAATAGATGACAAAAGATAGAGGTCGAAGGATGACCGAGTTTGTGATGCCAGTGCCTAGGAACCACTGCAGACATAACATTTATTTGAGGCTGGTATGGAGAAGCTGCACAATAAACATCATTAGCGCCTATGCCTCTCATCAGAGGCGCCCCCGTGCTGCAATCCTTCACCAGAAAATGAGTGTCAAAAAACTCAACAGAAACATGGTTAGTTTTGCAAAGTTTAGCCATAGAAATCAAATTGCGATGTAAGTGAGGAACGCAAAGAACGTTGGTGAGTTTCAAAGGGCGAGCGGTAGTGGGTAAGTGTGTATAACCTGTGTGAGATATAGGAAGTGATGTACCATTATCTAGGAAGACCTCATTAGGGCCATCGTAATCCGAGTAAGATTGCAAGGTGGACGGCGCTGTGGTGACATGGTGTGGGGCGCCGCTATCCATCAACCACTGTGATGGCGCAGATGGTGCATCGTGAGAGACGGTAGCATTAACAGCGGGCACATGACCAGGCACAAAGGCAGGTGCTGCAAGGTGGATGTTGGATCACGAAGAAAACGGCCTAGCTTCCGGCAGTCACGAGTCTCATAACCAGGAATATTGTAGAAGTTGCAGAACTGCGCAGATCGGGCATTGCCCACCACCTTGTGATCACCAAGAGCCACGACCACTTCCTTGACCACGCCTGGAGTTGCTAGCTTAACTAGTACCATAATGGAGCGCCGGTGACGACCGTTGGCCAAAGGAAAAATCCGGGGTGAACCGTTGCGAATTGTTGGCGGTAACAACGGTCGGGACAATTTCTTGTTCCTTTGGGGCTCGTTCGAAATTAACCAATTTAGAGAATAACCCGTTGTACGATATGGGGGTTTCACGAACCTTTATCGCAACAACAATACTGTTGAATTCGTCGCCAAGTAGACTCAAGATGTGAATCGTTAGATCCTCCTCTTGAATTGGACTTTGAACAAGGGCCATCATTAGCAATCTGTCGCATCTTGTGGAGGAAATCGGCAACTGGGCGTGAACCTTTGGGGTTCTTGGCGAGTCTTGATTTGAGATCAATAATGCGAGATCGAGAAGATCCGGCATAACTTGTCAAAAGGGACTCCCAAACTTGTTGTGATGTGGATGCCAAGGCCAAGATCGGCTGGATAGTCTCAGTGCAACTTCCAAGAATGGCCGAAAGGAGAATCTGATCTTGCTGAAACCAGGTGTAGTGAGCAGTATTGGGTATTTTCTTGTCTGCGTCAAGGTATTGATCCTGTTGGGGATGAGAGTCGTCAATGAATTTGGGAAGATCTAACCCAATCAGAGTAGATTGAAGTTATCTGCGCCAAACCGAGAAATTCGTCGGTGTTAGTTTGATTGGAAGATGAGTTGGAGCGTTCAGTGAATGAGAGGAGACTCATTGGAGGACGAAGCCATGGCGCCAAGTGCAAACGGGAACTATCGTTCCGATGTGATCGACAGAAATTTTCCGTGAATTAGGATCGATTTAGAACTCGTTAGAGTAAGATATGCTCTGATACCATATAGGATATGAATGTGTTGTATATTTAGAATGTTGGCTAAAGATATAGCCATCGATACAAGTACATACAAGGAAGCTTAAATCATGTCTTCGATTAATCCTAAATTACGGAGGTAATTGATATCAAGTATGATGATGATTGATATCAATGATTGCCTAAATCATGGCGTGAATCGTTGCCACAATTATGGCGGAGATATATTGCTAAACAACGAACTCCCGTATCTTTGATCAGTTCCAGCTCTGAAATAACTCCCACACAGTAAATAAAGCCACAAAAATAGGATAAACAGTTTTTTGGTATGAAAGACAAAACCGAGTTTACCAAGTATTAGTGAACTCCTGTTGACTCAAGAACTGATCCGACATTGTCAATGTTAACTACGTCAACATTAAAATAGGGTTTTAGGTACTTATACATTTGAATATCTATGACCCATTGGGCCCCTACTTGGCTCATTACAACCACTTATTACACACTAGAATCTACTGAAGGACTCTAGTTTACTTAATAAAGAAATACAAGACCTGGCCTAAATAACAACATGGGACACTTTTATAGATCTAGCAACAAGCATGGGTCCAACGAGTGTTATCTGATCATCCACATATTTCCTGAGAAGGGCTAAAGGAAATATACTTTCTACTTTCGATGAGGCTTATCGCAGAACTCAACTACAACGTTTGGCGAGTGTTCGACAAACTGGACGGGTTCAAGAGTACTCCTCTGAATTTGTTTGCGCAGTCACTTGTCTCACTGGTATACATGAGCCACTACATATGGGGATTTTCTTGTTGGGACTAAAACCAACCGTGTGAGCGGAATTTGAACTATTGAAATCGCAAAGCTTAGAAGATGCCAACGAGTTGGCGAAGGGTATTGAACAGAAAATGGCGACGATGAGAAGGAGCGAATAGGAGAGGGGTCATTTTCACTTAACGTCGGCTCGACCTATCGATCTTTTCGGATGATATAGATCATGTGTTATAATCAATGTTTTAAAAAGCGTATTGCATTATGCATCGTGTTTTCATTCTGATATTGTGTTGCGCATATAGCGTAGCGTATGGCGTGAGTATTTCCGGAAACCTATTATAAATAAAAAATATATATAATATATAACAAATAAAAATATGATATGTTGGTCACTTTCTTTTCGGTAGTATTGTAATAACTAGACAAAGTAATGAATATTTACTCTACAAATTTACGATGTAAAAAATTAAGATCAAATCGTTGGCTAAGTTTTGAAATTAAAATATATAGTAATGATATTTTAAAGTGAATATATAAGTCTAACAAAAAAAAGTCCAGGTCACACTAAAAACCATTTTCCCACAACTTATTTTATGCCCAAAAAAAATATGACCCAAAAAAAATTATCTTTCGTCTAGTTGACAGCTGTTAAAAGTTGCCTTGCATATTTAAAAAAACATATAAAAAAAATAAAATAGAAAAATGCTATTTAAATAACGCGTTGATGCATTTTCAAAAGAAAAAAGGTAATAGCGCGCTATGTCCGCTTTTTAAATCACTGGTATAATGGATATTATAGTATGCTTAAGAGCGGTGTTTAGTGTTAGGATATTATATAATATATTTATTATTATATAGTATGCTTTATTACAGTAGAAACTCTATATTATTAATTTATAGTGTATATTACCTTTCAAACTTCCCAAACATCAAATAACATCCAATCTTCTATGTCCTTAATGAAAGTCAAATTAAGGATCAAACCTTCAATCTCCCAAGTCTATCATAATTCATGTACATTTAAGTAATATTAATAAACATATCAACAAAAAATGAATGGCAATTGAGTCACTTTTCAAGTAATCTTCGTTAATGTAATATGAGAATATTTTTACATATGGAATTATTAATTTATAATTTATAGGACCTATAGAAATTATCAAAAGTCTATTATCTTATAATTTTAGAGAATTATTAATTTAGTACGTTATCCCCGAGTCGGGATCGGCTAGAAATATTATATTAAAGAGTTTGTTAAATTATCGAGTATTAATTTATAGAGTTTCTACTGCAATTAGTAATCTATATTTGAACTTAAATTAGATTTTTTCTTCTAGATTTAGTACTAGTCGGTTGAGATATATTTTGGGCTTTAAAGATTTGTTTAGCTCCTATATACATTAGATCAACGTTTTGTTATTAGGTTATTAGGAATTTTCTACTTTCGGTAGGGCTATTATGATTTTTTTACATTTCGTAGGGCTATTAGGAGTTTCTACTTTCGGTTAGTTAGGGGTTGCAATAAGGCGGGTCTGAAGTGGGTTTAGCAGGACCCAAGACCGGCCACGACTAATTTATGTTGGACCCGAAACCCGCCCCACCCCGCCTAAAGTCTGGACCCCCCATCCACGCCCTAAACCCCCATGAACCGGGTCGGACCTGCCAGACCAGTTTCATGTTAATCTTTTTTAATTTTCGATTTCTAATTTTTTCTAAATGTAAAAGGTAATACATATTTGAATATTTGGAAAACACCACGGTTTTGAAGACAGGACATGTCAAAAATCCGGCCCGATCCCGATCTGGTCTTTTTAATTTAAAAAGCAATAAAAAAATTAGTTTTAATAAATAATAGAAAATAGAAAAAAATCAATTAGTTAGTTTGGTCTAGTGGTGAAGTTGTGGATCTTAATGGGCTTGGGTTCAAATCAATCAACATCATGATTTTTATTTTATAATTAACTTATTAACTCGCTATTTTATTCTATTCAAATTTGACATCAAATTCATAAATTTAATACTTGACATTCAATTAATTTATAACAACCCATACAAATTTTACTTTTATTTAATTTTACTCCTTAATTTATAAAATTATAATTTGATAAAAGTTCATAAAAGCATGTATATTTTCCTTATTATATGATTGATTCATATCTAATACTCCCTCTGTCCCAGCAACTTTATCACATAAGTTGTTGGGCACGCAAATTAATGTGATATTATTATATAATATAGTACAATGAGATTAGATATAAATAACTTGCTTAAATTTATAAACTTTCCGAATTATTCCCACCATTTACTTTTCCCTCCAATTAATTTCAAATAGTGTAATTTTAACCCAAAAAGGAAAGGTGATAAAATTATTGGGACGCCCGGATGGAAAAATGTGATAAAGTTAGTGGGACGGAGGCAGTATACATTTATTATATTTAAGATACCGGTTTACTCCGGTTTCATACATGTTAAACCACTAAAATTTTCGGTCCGGTTCGAGAACATGATTTCAGAACCTTGGAGAATGCATTATCTTATCTCCACTTGTTAGACTAAGAACTTATCCATTGGACCACATAACTTTTTAACAATCATTCTAACATCTATTTATTTATAATAAGTGTAAATAAAAAAATAATTATTTGTATAATATATACCGGGTTGGGTTTAGGGCGGGTTCGGGGCGGGGTTAGCAAAATCTGCCCCAGACCGAGTCGGGTTGAGACATTTAGGACACGTAATCCCCGCCCCAATACCTGAATATTGAAAAAACTCACTTCAGCGGGTTTAGGCAGGTCCAGGTCCAGATCCGCCCCATTGCCGTCGCTACTTTCGTAAGGCGATTAGGAAGTTTATAGCAATATTAATAGGTTGTGTCGTCTTTTTTATTCGTTCATCATTATCAGTAAGCCTTTAAGTCTCTAACATGGAACCACCAACGGCTACCGTAGGGCGCCCAATTTACCTACTGTAGGGCGCCAATTTTAAGAACCGAATACTGAACCGAATTTCCGGGTTCGGTATTCAGTGTTTACCAATTTTTTTGGTAAATTCGGTTTTCTACTGAAAATAACTGAATTTTCAATAAATAAAAAATAAAAAAAAAAACAGTAATATTTTAAATTACTAGATATAATTTAATATAATTATCATTATATTTTCACTAGTAATAAAATATAATTTAAAAAATTTCGAAACTTCCATATGTTCTGTCGGTATACCAAATTATGCACACCCCTAAGCCTACTCGTAGATCTTGCAGGAAAGGATTCAGCAGAAAAATGATATTTTTTGGAGCAGCGGAATTTATCTTCTACAATAAATAATGATGGGTCATATATTTTCGACAACTGTTTCGGAGTAGTTCGATTATTATAATGCTAAAGTATAGCTGCACTTAATTAAGGAGATGCTGATTAGTACGAGGATATGCAATGCAAATATGATCGCACAAAACTAACGCGTGGAGAGACGATTCAAATATTTAACTATTTATGAAGTTGAGAATTTCTTGAAGAAGTCGTGGACGTGGGAATTAACTTGGTGGGGTCTCTCTTGGTTGATGAAATGCCCAGAATCTTCCAACACAATGCATTCCTCCAGCAAGGGCACATCATTCTTGAACCCTCCCCCGTGGACGTACTCCTTAACTCCCGGCGTAGTGTACACCATGTCCACACATCTCCAACGATGAACTTCACCGGAACATCCCTGACTCTCGCTCCAGTCCAAGGAGAGCTCAGCTCCCAATTCCTTCAACCAAAGGTATATGTAATTCGATGATGTTTATGAATGCAGATCAAGTTTGTCATTTACTTACAAGTCGAGATGCGGTAGTAGTTTAGCCCTCCAGTGAATCCTTTGTTGCTGTACTTTCCAGCGTAGTATATGAGATCTTCCTCAGTAAACCAAGACGGCAATTCAATGGCTTCGATGTCAGAGCCGAATGGTCTTTCCTTAGGCAAGCGTGGTGGGCCAGGTTCATATTCTTCTATCTCGGACTCAATTTTTCCAGGTTCCTTTGATAGTTGGTTGATAATAATGCAATCATTCCTTTGAAGATGATCAAAGAATAATAATACTAATAATCTCTTACTGAAAGCATTACACGTTCCACCAGCAGTAGTAGTAGTATATAGTAGTACCTGGAATCTGCACATGTAATAGTCTTCGCCGAAGAAAGCCCGCATGCCCTCAGTGGGCCTGACCGAAGGATGCCTCGGACGGAACGGAACGGTCAACGACACGAATGCCCTCACCAAGTCGGGCCGGAATAAGCAGAGATACCAGGCTATCATCGCACCCCAATCATGGGCAACTAAGAAGACAGCTTTTTCATCCCCACCACCACAAAGACTCTCTATGAGCCCAACGATATCCCCAACAACGTGCATGCACGAGTAGCTCGACATCTCCTTCGGAGCATCCGTGTCTCCAAAGCCACGTAGATCCGGCGCCACCGCCCTTATTTTGTTTTATATTTATTAACAATAACTATTATATTACCATTTAAGAATATTATTGCTTATTATTATAGGTGATCAACTGTGTAAATTAGTTGTTACCTATAGCCCAAGGAGGCGAAGGCGAGTATCTGATGGCGCCATGTGTACCACAGCTCAGGAAACCCATGAAGGAAAAGTACGACCGGCCCTTGGTGGCCTTTCTCTGCTACGTGCATGTTTATGCCGTTGACCTTCAAGTTCTGTGCTCAAGCTCTCCATTTCTTACAAATAAAAAGTGAGCTCTAATTTATGACGAAATATTATATGGGTTTGGTATGCTTTTAAATTGTTAACCCACTGCTGTTTGAGTACTGAAGATATGCACACAACATAAGTGGGGCAAAGTGAAGTTATTACCGTTGTTCTGTATTTGGGAAAATGCAAGGAAATTATGGAGCTGCCAACTGTAAGCCACGCAGAGGTATTCAATGAGGCGGATGGGAAATTGAATTTGGAATGTCAACCAAATTAAATGATATGTTTTACAGCTGTCATAAATAAACACTGTTTTATGCAATTGAGATTTACTTTTCCCGTCCAGCTGAAATTATGGTGATATGTTTGTTTAGGATCTCATTTGAATAGAGCGCGGACACATTGTTCTGTTGAATAAGCTCAAAGTAGGGTCCAAACCAAAAGATAAAATAACGAAAAAACAATAAATAAAAGAAGAGAAGCCGTAAATAATATATTGACAAATCAAGAGCACATCTAAGAAAAATCTCTTTGGGAAGAAAACCAAGGCTATGAATTCAAAGATATAGCCGACAAAATTGATATGCACGATCTTAATAGTTTGTTTGCATTCACCACTATGTACCTATATATACATGCATGGCTAATGTATTAATCATTGTGAGTGAATATAGAGAAAAGAGACGTGCGTTGTTGTATGATAGAAAGCAAAAAAAAAAAGAAAAACACTACCATTTTGCAATCACTTTACGAACCACCACTAAACACCTCCAAGTGGCCATTATCTTTTAGATACAGTTACTAAAGTCACCTCACGAAATAAAATCCTTCTCAAATCGATGTCTCATACTTAAGCTCAAAAAAATAATCGAATCGCCTCAACAGTAGAAACAACATATCAGAGCCATATCGTTCGGTAATACGCCCACTCCACGCCACACAAAGTCCAATTAGGATAATTGGAGTATTCGGATGAAAGCACTGCTCGGTTCGCAAGGCGTATGGAATATCGTTAAAGACGGGTACACCGAACCCGAAAAACGGACGAGTACACGACGGTCCAGCTGAAGGCGTTGGAGCATTCTCAAAAATTAAATGACGTTGCGCTCACCATCATATGCAACGGCCTAGAAGATGCCGACTTCGAAAAAATCAAGGACGTAAAAAATCAAAGGAAGCATGGGAAAAACTGGAGACAACGTACAAAGGCGCCGATCGAGTAAAACAAGTACGGATGCAAACTCTTCGTGGCAAATTCGAAATGGCGAGAATGAAGAACGGCGAAGGCGTATATAACGAGAATACAAACCATCTCGAATCAGTTGAAGAGTAACGGTGAGGTCCTAATGGAACCCGGGTCGTCGAGAAAAATCATCTCCCTGACGAACGAGTACGAGAACGTGGTATGTGCAATTGAAGAATCCAAAAATCTGAAAGAAATGACGGCCAACGACTCTCTGATTCGTTAGAAGGTCACGAGCAACGGAAGAAAAAAAAGAAGAAGGAATCGCTTGACGAGGGCTCTACAGACGAAATTGTCACTTAAAGAGGACAAGGCGCTATATACGCATCATGGCCGAGGACGAGGACGAGGTTTCAGCCAAAATCCAGGACGGAGACGAGGATACAATCCGAAAAAACGACAAAGGAGCCATCAAAATGGAAGAGGACGAGGTCAAGCTCAAGGACGAGGTGGTCGCTCGAATCGACCGAGCGTTGAATGCTACAACTGAGGGAAGTTCCGACATTTTGCAAAAGATTGTTGGTCCGAAAAGAAGGTAGACAAAAATGCGAATCTAATCACACAAGAAGAGCCAAAAGACGAAGGAGTTCTCTTAATGGCGCTCGAGGATACAAGTCGAGGCAACGATACAATGTGGTATTGACATCGGTGCCGGGCAATCATATGAGCGGGCATAAACATCTCTTCACGGATCTGAAGAAGATCGATGATGGCCACGTGTCTTTTGGAGATGCATCAAAAATAGAAGTCAAAGGTCGAGGGAAAATCTGTTTCTCTCAAAATGATGGCAAGTAGGGATCCATCGAAGACGTTTATTTCGTACCCAACTTGAAGACGAACATCTTAAGCATGGGGCCGTTGCTTCAAAAAGGTTGTCCAGTGTTCGTGAGGAGCGCTCATTACAACTAAGAAATAGAGACAGGAGAATGATCGCACGGGTCGAGATGGAAAGGAACCGAATGCTCAGACTCAACCTGAAGGCGATTCAAGAAAAATGTTTACAAGTTGACGTGGAGGACAAAGACCATTTGTGGCATATGCGGTTTGGTCATTTACACTACTGTGGCCTAAAGGAGCTCTCCAAAAGAAGCATGGTCTATGGAATGCCGGTGATAGAAGGCGAAAAGAAGCTTTGCGAAAGCTGCATAATTGGGAAACATACGAGGACGACGTTCCAGAAGCAGGCAGAATATCAAGCGCGTAAACCGCTCGAGCTCATACATACAGACATATGCGGGCCGATCACACCAGAAGCATTCGGTGGATGGAGATACTTTATCGCTTCATCGATGACTACTCAAAGAAAGACGTGGGTGTATTTTCTAAAGGAAAAATCAGAAGCGCTCGAGACATTAAAAAATTCAAAATTATGGTCGATAAGACGATGGGCTCAAACATCAAGGCTCTCCGCTCAGACAGAGGTGGAGAATATATTTCAGGCATTTTTGTAACTTTTTGCGAAGAGCAATGCGTCAGGAGGTTCCTCACCGCACCTTATTCACCACAACAGAATGGCGTAGCTGAAAGAAATAACCAAAGCATTCTCGACATGATTCGATCAATGTTAAAAAGCAAAGACATGCCAAAGGAATTCTGAGCCGAAACGGTACGATGTGCTATATATATATTCAGAATCGATGTCCACATCACAACCTTGAGAATCGAATACCAGAGGAAGCATGGACTGGTCGAAAACCGATGGTAGCGCACTTCAAAATATATGGAAGTGTGGCGTATGCACACGTGCCCGACCAGAGAAGAACCCTCGACGACAAAAGCAAAAAGCTCGTGTTTATTGGGTACGATGAGAAGACGAATGCGTATCGACTGTACGATCCAGAAAATAAAAAGGTAATAGTGAGTCGAGATGTTCGAGTAGACGAAGAAAATTCGTAGAACTGAACGATGAAGAAAATACAACGAAGGGAGAACCACTGATCGTTACACCAATACCTGTACCAGTTTTCGTCTCACGAAAATCACGAGGAGGATGAACCAAGGCAGCCGAGGATGCGAAGCATGCAGGACCTATACAAATCAACGACAGGTTCACCTAGTCTGCTTACTGCCGACTCGGAACAATTAGTTTCGAAGAAGCCATAAGAGACAAGAGATGGAAAAACTGCGACGGACGAGGAAATAAATCGAAAAGAACGACACATGGAAACTTGTGGAGTTGCCAAATGGGCATAAACCCATTGGAGTCAAATGGGTATATAAAAAGAAGATGAATGCTCAAGGAAAAATTTAACGTTACAAGGCGAGATTGGTGGCAAAGGGCTATCGACAACAAGCGAGAATAGATTATGACGAAGTGTTTGCTCCCGTTGCAAGAATGGAGACAATCCGTTTGCTCCTAGCTCAAGCTGAACAACTCAACTTGCCAATTTACCAGATGGATGTGAAGTCTGCTTTTCTGAATGGAGAACTCGAGGAAGAAGTCTACGTGGAGCAGCCCCCGAATATACAAAACCAGGAAAAGAAAGCAAAGTGTTGAAATTAAAAAGGCACTTTACTGGCTAAAGCAAGCGCCGCGAGCATGGAACACCCGTATCGACGGATATTTCAAAAAGAACAAGTTCGAGCAATATCTGTTCGAGCATGCCCTCTACGTCAAACGAGAAGGAAAGGAAATGATCATCGTCGCTCTCTATGTCGATGACCTTATTTTTCATGGGAAGCAGTGAGAAAATAGTCAACGTCTTCAAGAAGGCGATGACGAAGGAATTCGAGATGACGGACTTGGAACTGATGAAATATTTTCTCGATCTCGAAGTCGAGCAAAGAAGCACGGGAATATTTGTGTCGCAAGAAGTGTATGCGAAAGCTATATTGAAGAAAAATAAATTGGAGGAGAGCACCCAGTAGCGACACCGATGGAACTTGGAACAAAACTGTCCAAGTTTGAGGGAGGACAAGGAGTGAATGCGACCGATTATCGAAGTCTCGTGGGTAGTCTGCTATATTTGACTTGCACGAGACCGATATCGCATACAACATTTGAGTTGTTAGCCGCTATATGTAAGAATCAAGACAGCCACATCTCAAAGCGATCAAGAGGATTTTACGATACATTTGAAGAACACAATCGCTCGGACTATTTTATCCAAAGGCGATTGACTGCAAATTAGTCGGATATTCTGACAGCGATTGGTGTGGACATATTGATGATCGAAGAAGCACTGATGGCTACGTATTTTATCTCGGGAATACGACATTCACCTGGTTATCGAAAAAGCAACCGATCGTGACTATCAACCTGTGAAGCAGAATATGTGGCAGCATCGTGGTTTGTCTGTCATGCAATCTGGATGAGGAACTTACTGCTCGAATTGAATCTTCGACAAGATGAGCCAACCGAAAGTCGAGTCGACAATAAGTCAACGATCGAGTTGGCGAAAGATCCAGTTCATCACGAGAGAAGCAAGCATATTGATGCGCGGTTTCATTTTATTCGGGAGCACGTAAAAAAATGGAGCAGTGAATATGGTTTACGTCGTGAGTTCGGATCAAGTTGCGGCTATTTTCACGAAGCCGTTACCAACAATATGTTTGAGATTTTAAAGCAGATGCTCGGATGAAAGATCGAAGGCTTGAGCTTAAGGGGAAAATTTGTTGAATAAGCTCAAAGTAGGGTCCAAACCAAAAGATAAGAACAATAAATAAAAGAAGAGAAGCAGTAATGATACATTGGACAAATCAAGAGCATATCTAAGTAAAATCTCTTTGGGAAGAAAACCAAGGCATGTGCTATGAATTCAAAGATATAGCCAATAAAATTGATACGCATGATATTAATAGTTTGTTTGCATTCACCACTATGTATCTATATATACATGCATGACTAATGTATTAATCATTGTGAGTGAATATAGAGAAAAGAGGTGTGTTGTTGTATGATAGAAAGCAAAAAAAAAAAAACACTCTCCCACTTTGCAATCACTTTACAAACCACCACTAAACACCTCCAAGTGGCCATTATCTTTCAGATACAGTTACTAAAGTCACCTCACGAAATAAAGTCCTTCTCAAATCGATGTCTCATACTTAAGCTCAAAATAATCGAATCGCCTCAACAGTAGAAACACATGTTCGAAGACACATGACTATTTAGGCGTTTTGTGGGTAGGCTCTTTGTGACTATTTGGCTGAGCATCTCCAATGAGGTACTTTCCCCCACCCTTAACACCATATATGGTGTTGGAGGAGCTCCAACGGAACCCCAACTCCAGGCCATTCACAGCGGGCGCTACAGTGCCCCGTGGGCACTGTTCCCGCTATATTTTTTATTTTATTTTGCTCTTTGTCTTCGTTTGATAAATTATACAAGTTTTCAGTTTCTTTTTTCAGTTTTATATAAATTTGTCCCACGGTTTGACAAAATTATATAAGTTGCATAAACTAATAATCAGAATTTACAATTATACGCATAAAATAATCAACATTGCAAAAATTATCCATTATGTAATTTACACTGAATAGCTATTATTTTTTATTCATGTTGATGCATATGAAACATAGAGGAAAATATAGAGGGAGCTGTTGGAGACATTGTTTAAACTGTATGTATGGAGGAAAAGTAGACTGTCGGAAAAGGACCTGCTTTTTAATAACAGAGTAAAGGACCAAAATTCGATTTGACTAAAACACCCTTACAGAAGAGTAATAAGAGTTCGTATCCAGCGTCCCTATTATGTTGTCAACTTGCAATATATTGTTCTTACATAACATAAAGTATTACTACGTACAAATATTGCGTTAATGTATGACTAATAAGTGGTATCAACATAATAAAATGTAATTTTTGACAATCGAAATATCTCATATATTCATACCCATGATCCGCTGCACCAAACCAAGTTCGATATGCAATGAGAGTTTATTTTGATATCATGTCATCACATATAAGATTTGCAATGGGTATTCTTTAGAATTCAGTTGACGCAAATAAGCAAAAAAAAAATCGATTATGTTTGCGGCTAATATTTTAAATAATATGTATGAATTCGAGAGACATATCTTAAATATTACGCCGCGACACTGTGTCAGATCCATCGTTCGTCGTTCAATGTTAATGGAGCTGAAGATGAAGTCGCTGGAAAAATTTGGCATAAATAAATGTTTCTTAAAGTGGTACGAATTTCAAATCATTTGTCATACCGAAACAAATAAGAGTAATCTTTGTGAAACACGCAAAACTATGTTTTCTTGAAGAAGTATCGAAAAATTTAAGTGTTACTTGTTGTCCTCTATTTGGTATAGTTTTGAGTTTGAAGATTATGGCGGGATTCTAGATTTGACTGAAATTTTGGGCAGAATTTTAGTAAAATTACGAAAAAGCATTAAGTGTTATTATACGCTATTATTGTGTTACCGAAGGTCAACAAAATTAAATCGCCGGAAATATAAAGTATAAATTAATGAAATATCCCGACTTTAATTACCGAATAAGGCGGAGTCAACACAATTTTATCATATGTCAGTAGTCGGCGGGGATTAGTGATGTTAATAATGAAATATCAAATAATTTTGATGGCAAGCAAGATTGAAAACACGCTAGCTGTGTAATACTTCATACTTTCCGCGGTAACACTACCTTATTTATGAGTAACACTTTTCTTGTTTGTTTGCAAGTAACGGATTCTGTCAGATTCGAAAAACCACCTGCGAGACCAAAAAATCGTTAAAACCGCTAGCTTCTTCACGTTAGTGACCGAATGAGGTTAAATCGACATCAATTTCTCATGGGTTTTCATAGTCAAAGAAAAGTTTTGAAAGTTACAATGAATGAAGATTCATAAATCTCGTTGGAATCGGATAAATTTCGAATCTAATTGCGAATAAGGTGAATTCGACTCAATTTGATCACGTGTCCTAGTAATCGACAAAAAGGTGATCAGAATAGAATCATTTCTATTGCCTGTGACGGGTATGCGATCATAGAAGAACCAGAGGAAATTACAGCTCATCTGGTCTCATATTTCCAGGGGATGTTGGTACATCTAAAGGGTGTTCGGGGTTGGTTGATGACATGGTTGTACAACAGGGGCTGACACTAACCTTGAGGAGCAGTTTGGGCTAGTGGAACCAGTGTCTCGGGAGGAAATTAAAGGTACGACGTTCTCGATACAGGCACCGGACCGGCGGTTTTAATAGCGAGTTTTTTAGAAGTCCTAGGGAGTGGTGGGCAAAGATCTCGGTGCAGCGGTTTTGGAGTTTTTTTATACGGGATGATGGAAAGAACGATTAGTATGACTACAATTACTCTAGTCCCTAAAGTAGACCACCCAATGTATGAACAAGACTATCGGTCGGTTTCATGTTGTAATACCATATATAAGTATATCTCCAAGATAATGACCTCGCGGTTGAAATGAGTTCACCAAGCATTGTGCAGGAAACCAATGAGCCTTTGTTCCGGGTAGGTCAGTCGCTCATAATATTTAATAAGCCAGGAACTCTTGCGGTTATATAAACGTGGGCTCCGAGATACATGATGAAAATTGATCTACGAAAGGCCTATGACATGGTTGAATGGCCGTTTATAGTTAGCCTACTCGAAAAACTGTCTCTCCCAGTGAAATTGTGGCATGGATCAGAGAATGCGTATCAATGCTTACAACTCCTTAGTCCACAATAAGCTAAGTCCTCCTCTTTGCCCCACTAAAACCGTTCATCCCAAGCCGATTTTTTTTATTATCTCGAACCTCGAACACCCACACTTAGTTTCGATCAGGAAACTACCGCACGGTGCATTCGAGCCAAAGTTCGAGTTGCTGAACTACCGAGGCTTGGGCCAAGCCCCGACAGTTCCAGCTTATGCAAATCATTGCAACCGGCGGAACTGCATTGCAGTTCCCGCCGATGAATCTGGAGTATCAATAGGATCATAGAACAATTCGACTAACTTCTTCGATGATGGCATGTCATCTCCCAAATTTGTCGAGGGCTTGCGCTTCAATGAGGTCGATGTTGCTGAGTTGAAGTTAGGGCTAGGTTGGTTGGGAGTCTGGCAGCACATTTCCATCGACGTTTCGAAGGTGGTAGGGTTGATTCCGTGCTGGGATTGAAAAAAGTTGCTCTCATTTCGATGGACACTCATTTGAGAGAAAACTGCTTGCTTAATTAAATATAATAACCGAATTACTATTCACCGCCCCTTTTTCTTAGTCGCTGTAATACCTGTAAAATCTAATTACGGGATTTACTACATAATTAGAAATGGAAGATATTTAAGTAGAGTTAGATGGGTTTAATAATGATTATTAAATTTAGAAAATTTTGGCAAACACTTATACGCAACATGGACTAGTGTTGGCCAATAAATATGCATATGTATTATATGACTGTATGACTGCATATTACATGAGTTACGTAATTATATGCTTATGATATATGTGATCTAATGAATAACTGATGTGAGTGTTAGAGAAATTTTTGGATTAAGATAGAAAACACACTGATCTCTGAAAAGAAAAAAAAAAAACCTTAGATATCAATTAAAACAAAATTTGGAACTAGTAAGATTTCGAACCATTGAAGCCAAAACTTATGAAGTTCTAATTATAAAACTCAAAATGTTGTATACTATTAACCCTAGCTCGAGATTTATAAATTCCGAGAGATGAATGTCGAAATTGGAAAATGTCGAGTGAGGAAGAATCTCGAGATCTTTAATCTCGAAATCAAAATATCGAAGGATGTCGAAATTATAGAATGAATGTTGCTAAATAAGGACTCGACATACTAGAATTTCGAAGGAATGGTGAACATCGAGTGAACCTAATAGGAATTCCTTAAATGAGAGGGAATGGCTTAGTCATCAACTTGTCACATCACTCACAAATCCCTAGGCTTTAAACCTTATCATATAACGATTTATCATCAAAAGAAAGAACATAAGGAGAAAAGAACTCTATTAAACATAAAAGAGAGAGAACCCAGTATAACTCTCACAAGTGAATAACGAGTAAGAGAAGTTCATTACCAGCAAAGGAGTATCAATCAAATTCAAAGCCTAACACCTCGAAAATTTACTGGGAAGAAGGTATAACTGATTTCAATTTCATATTTACACTTCTATATTAACATGTTATATGTGTATTTCTATCTGGAATCAGTAAATCCCTATTAAGTATTCCATATGAACTTAGGAATTAAGGCGTATTTTGTTAGAGTTAACATGTTCTGAAGAAAACATTAATCATAGGTGTAACACCCGTAAATTTTAATACGGGATTAGGACTAACAAATTTCGTAAGTTCGAATTAGGGAAATTTGAAATTCGAGCGAGCGAGAGTCGGGCGAGAAATACGGCTCAAATCATATTCGACCCAAAAAGAAATGTTTGGGCCCAAGTCGAAATATTCAGTGAATGAAATGGAAAAAGGCCCAAGTCAATTTTTAATGATTTCCCATGATAGTATATTCTAATAAGACCAAATTAAATTCTAGAATTAACATGGCCAAGTGGCATTTTGGTTTTTGGCCCAAGGATTTAGTCCAAAGAAAAATCGAAGAGATATTTTCCTTATTTCATGGAAAGTACACGCATGGCTCCCCATACCTATAATATACCTATGCTAATCCTATGTAGACACAATCATTAGCCATTCCAAAGTATGGAGTTCACTTAGAGGCAAGGCAAAATCACGTGAGGGCTATCACATTTGAAACCTCATATCAAAACAAATACTTACAACCACTTGGAAAGGGACGAACTGAACTATTAGCCACCAATAGAAAGAAACGAAAAGAGAGAGAGGGGAGGTAGAAAGGAACGAAAGAAGATAAGAAGAGAAAAATAAGAAGGGCAAACAAGAAAGGACGGAGGGGAACGAGTAGGAGCTCGGGATTTCGACAAGCTCACCACCCCCAAACCATTTCAAACTAGCTAAGGGAGTGAGGTAGTGGATTCTTCACCTACAACACATAAATAAGTTCAATGATTTCGAATTTGGGTGTTTTCAATCTTTCAAATTCGAAACAATGAACTTTGGCCACGTTATGTTGTTGTTTATTGATTGCTAATTGTTAGGTGTTAAATTCTAAACCCAATATATGGGTTTTCGGGTGAATATGTCTTATATGTGTATGAGAAGATCTCGGGTATACAAATGAATTTGGGTAGAAGAACTATGATTCGGGCGATCGACCCATACTTTGGTCGAAGTGGTTTAGGCGGGAAATCGGGTGACTTAGTTAAATAGGTTTCGGGCGAGTTTAGTGGAATAAAGAAATCGGGCGAACTTAGATAATTAGCTTTCGGGGGTGATTTTAGTGGAACCAAAAATCGGGCAATTTAGGGTATATTAAATTTAGAAGGTTATATTTATGAGTGTCTGGCGATTTAGAACAGTTAGTGTGCTTGGTTGGGTTTCGGGCGATTTAGAATAGTTAATGTGCTTAGTTGGGTGTGTTATGTGGAATCGGGCGAGTCTTAGGTAAAGTTCAATGTTTAAATTTATTTATTTATATATATATATATATATATATATATATTCGGACGAAACTAGAGATCGGGCGTTTGATCAATACTCAAGGCTTGAGTATGTATCGTGAGAAATCGGGCGACTTTACTGATTAGCGAATGAATCGAGCGAATTAGGATACATTGAATTTAGAATAGCATATGAACTACTTTCGGCCGATTTGATGAGATCGCCGAAGTATTTCTGTAATCGGGCGATGTCAATTGAGCACTTCACAAATTGGTTGAATTATGTCGAAGCAAAGTCGGGCGATTTCTCGCTATAACATGTGTCGAGCGAAAGCGAAATCGCCTAGTATTTCCAAAATCGGACGAATCCCGTTGTTATTTCCAAATCGGGCGAAAGCCCAATTTTCCAAATCGGACGACTTCTTGCTGTGTTGAGAAATCGGGCGAAAGGTCAAATCGCCGAACTCTTAATCGAATCGGACGACTTCTTGTTGAATTAAGAAATCGGCGAAAGTTAAATCGCCGAGCTCTTAAACCAATCGGGCAATTTTAGCCCAACCAACACGTGCCAAGCGAAGGAGAAATCGCCGCGTGTAGTTAAATCGGGCGAATGCCTATCTTACCAAATCGAGCGATCCCAATCAAGCCAAATCGGGCAAAATTAAGTATAGCCATGTTTCGAGAGATTTTATTTTTGTTAACTGAAGTTGGCGCGTTGACTTAGACTTAACACTTAGTTGGGCCTTAGTTCAAATTCCCATTCTACGCTTTGGTCTATTTTGAACAATAGGAATTAGAAGACTTTCATAACTTAAAAGCAATATGACCTATGATTATTATGATTACGGCGAGAACTGTTACATGTGATTTCTATTCTGGAGAGATAGTAGGACGTTCGATTATTATTTTATGTGACTTACGTGTATATGCATTCACGTCACAACATATCACGACATGTGAGAGATGATGACCGCGTGGGCGGTGACACCTTAAGGTGTTGAGTGAGTGGGGTAGAGTGTGCCGATTTTGGCAGTCGTACTCTTAGAGGAGTTGAGGTTGGACTCATGAGGCACCGGACGGGAGACAGACGTGAGCGATCTGTCTACTTGGGCTTGTAAAGAACGATTTTTGTAAAATGCTATAATATTTTATGATATGTAAATTCTTATTTAAAAAGTTTTTAATAAATGGGCTTTCCGCGGCTTTTGTGCGGAAATCCGCCAAATATTCAATTAGAAAAGTAGGGTCGTTACAGGTGGTATCAGAGCTTCGGCTCTAGATTCTGAAGACTGTCCATATACCGCCGCTCAAAAGCTGGAGAACCAGCCTGATCTGTAAGTTCGATACTCGATTATGTAGTTATGGGTTATTATGCTTCGAGGTAACTATGTGACCTATACAGAATTTTCGGCTATTAGATTTAGGTTTGATTCAAGATAATTTAATGTGGAATAATGCGAATGTTCGGGTAGGTGAGAGAGCTGGGGAAATTATCGGGTAAGATACTTTCCAGTTTAGCATGTCAGACAATCGATTGTTGTGTGGGCTATTTCAATTATTTTCGGCCACATAAATAAATTGGCATTGTAGAAGAAAGTATCGGGGGTAGTATGCTGAATATTTTATGATGGGTATGGATCGTTATTGTGAGAGTAATTTCATGTGACGGGTGATATTCTTTGGGTAAATCATTTGGGAATTTTCGGTCATAGAGAATTTACTGATGAGTCAATCATGGGGTTGCACCTAAATCCTCTATGAACTAACAAGACTCAATAGTCTTGCCCTCGTCAAGCTGATCCAACAACATCAGGATCAGATCGCTGAGCTCTAGGATCAAGTCGGAGAACTCAAGAACCTGATCTGTAAGCTCATCGGTACTACCAACCCTAACCCCACTAGGAAAGGAGCCCACTTTTCCCACGACCAGTTAGGGAACATAAAAGCGGAAGATAGGCTGCAACAAGAGGTTAACATGAGGTATCCAATTCCTTGAGGATCCCAACAATGTTTCGAACTGCACCCTGTGCTCATGCTCCAGACCTCCTCAATGACCCTGTGCGGACGCCATCATATAGGTATCTGTTACGGCTTAAGACCTAGACCCAACCCCATCTCTCAATGATCCGGAAGTAAGAAAGACATTTGCTAGAAATTGTCGGATGCACATTCCCTTGGAACCAGATTAAACCTCAGCACAGTCCTCCCCAAATTCCTTTGCAGATGCTCAACTTAAACGTTGAGGAAATAGAAATCCTTCCCATGGAAAGGATGGGTACATTAAATGTTTAGAGCACTTGCGATTCAGTTGTAAACTCTAGCAACTTGAGCAACACATTGAGACGTGCCGCTAAGAATACCTTCTACCTTCCGATGTATAGTGGTGTACTAATCTTCCCTATGGAGGTACCACACTAAATAACTATGTGTGGGAAAAATACTTCATGATTATTTAGGATAGCGGTTTGGGCACCTGCCTGACCCACAATCTTGAGGATAGGTTTTCAGAGTATAAAGCTCTCCTCGATTTCATAGGACAGATCATAAGCCTTCACTACCCAAGAGAGGGATATTCATCTCCCGGCTAAAAATCAGTCGAAAAAAAAAATTCCAAACCCTAATCTAATATTTTGTAACTTCTGAGAACAAGCTGCGAATTTTCTCATATCTGTGGATAGACGGGGGAATTACCTCAAGCATAACCGAAAACCGTGCAAGTAATTAATAAGCACTGATATACTTCCCGATAATATTCCAAGATTACTCCCTACTCTAGGTGCGATCGAAGGCATGTTCCTTCTTTATTAAACATTCATTCCTATTGGAAGATGATGATGGAACTACACTTCATTTCTTCCAGCACAACAAGTCAAAACCTACAAGTGCCGGAGTACAACCTTACGCCCCGTTCTTTGTTGTGCATCTGTAGTAGTAGTATACTCGGCATCAGAGTGGCGCAGCGGAAGCGTGGTGAATGCGCATGATCCCCAATCCTAGCTGAATCAAGGTTCTAGCTATTCTTCTTAGCTCAACGTCAAGGCGATAAAGGTTCGACCAACTTAGGCGATCGTCACACTATTAGGAATCCATCGTTTAAACCCGCAATAACAAGAAAGACCTTACCTTGGCCTCTATGATCTTGCTACCCTTCCTTTCGCTTTAGTAAGGATGCCCATTCTTCTTGAGCTCCAATTATTGTATGAAAATTCCCTTCCCAATCTCGAGGGATAAAGATTTGGCTATCCATAAGCTTCCTCCCTCATGTTTAAATTCCATCTAATTTATTTAGGCGAGATAAACTGTAACCCAACTGATGCTAGATACTTCTAGTCCTCGTTGATAATCATAAGACCTGAGTGTACTATCAAAAGGGGGAGAGAAAGGGATGCAGTTGTTTGCAATACCTAACAGTGAGTAATCATCATCAACCACCAATAGTTGGGAGAGGATGCAAGCCTCCAAAGTCGTTAGAGAAGTTGCGTCGATCAAACGGCGAAGAACGCTAGACGAGTTGGTACTTTAATAATATCACCCATGAAGTGCGTGGAGAGAATCGAACAAAAAAAAGGAAAGTTGAGTCAGAGACGTACAGGCCCTCTTCGAAGTTTGAAACGAGTTGGCAAAGCTGCGTATCAACTTGAAACGACCAGCGTTCTTGGAACATGTCCATGATGTCTTCCCCGAGTCGACATCACGGAAATAAGTGCATATCCGAGGCTGTGTTAAGAAAGTGAAAAGCTTCATCAATAATTGCAGCCAGATCTAAGTTAGGAAGAAGAGACCTTGATGTGAGAAGAGAAACAACTTCGGAATAAAGATATTTCGTTAGTCAAAGTGCTGCGGCGAAACCGACTACCCGAAGAAGCCACGTGGGGCGAGAGGATAACGTGAAGAATTTATACCTCGAGTTGCTCTGATGACCAAAATTTCGTGGACGAAATTTCTATAAGGGGGGGAGGATGTAACACCGTAAATTTAATACGGGATTAGGACTAACAAATTTCG
Source organism: Craterostigma plantagineum (assembly GCA_027422505.1). NCBI lineage: Eukaryota > Viridiplantae > Streptophyta > Magnoliopsida > Lamiales > Linderniaceae > Craterostigma > Craterostigma plantagineum. The sequence goes on along the minus strand of JAPQWV010002044.1, from coordinate 19,740 downwards.
TAAGTTCGAATTAGGGAAATTTGAAATTCGAGCGAGCCGAGAGTCGGGCGAGAAATACGGCTCAAATCATATTCGACCCAAAAAGAAATGTTGGGCCCAAGTCGAAATATTCAGTGAATGAAATGGAAAAGGCCCAAGTCAATTTTTAATGATTCCCATGATAGTATATTCTAATAAGACCAAATTAAATTCTAGAATTAACATGGCCCAAGTGGCATTTGGTTTTGGCCCAAGGATGTAGTCCAAAAAGAAAAATCGAAGAGATATTTTCCTTATTTCATGGAAAGTACACGCATGGCTCCCCATACCTATAATATACCTATGCTAATCCTATGTAGACACAATCATTAGCCATTCCAAAGTATGGAGTTCACTTAGAGGCAAGGCAAAATCACGTGAGGGCTATCACATTTGAAACCTCATATCAAAACAAATACTTACAACCACTTGGAAAGGGACGAACTGAACTATTAGCCACCAATAGAAAGAAACGAAAAGAGAGAGAGGGGAGGTAGAAAGGAACGAAAGATGATAAGAAGAGAAAAAATAAGAAGGGCAAACAAGAAAGGACGGAGGGGAACGAGTAGGAGCTCGGGATTTCGACAAGCTCACCACCCCAAACCATTTCAAACTAGCTAAGGGAGTGAGGTAGGTGGATTCTTCACCTGCAACACATAAATAAGTTCAATGATTTCGAATTTGGGTGTTTTCAATCTTTCAAATTCGAAACAATGAACTTTGGCACGTTATGTTGTTTTTTATTGATTGCTAATTGTTAGGTGTTAAATTCTAAACCCAATATATGGTTTTTCGGGTGAATATGTCTTATATGTGTATGAGAAGATCTCGGGTATACAATGAATTTGGGTAGAAGAACTATGATTCGGGCGATCGACCCATACTTTGGTCGAAGTGGTTTAGGCGGGAAATCGGGTGACTTAGTTAAATAGGTTTCGGGCGAGTTTAGTGGAATAAAGAAATCGGGCGAACTTAGATAATTAGCTTTCGGGTGATTTTAGTGGAACCAAAAATCGGGCAATTTAGGGTATATTAAATTTTAGAAGGTTATATTTATGAGTGTCTGGCGATTTAGAACAGTTAGTGTGCTTGGTTGGTTTCGGGCGATTTAGAATAGTTAATGTGCTTAGTTGGGTGTGTTATGTGGAATCTGGCGAGTCTTAGGTAAAGTTCAATGTTTAAATTTATATATATATATATATATTATATATATATATTCGGACGAAACTAGAGATCGGGCGTTTGATCAATACTCAAGGCTTGAGTATGTATCGTGAGAAATCGGGCGACTTTACTGATTAGCGAATGAATCGAGGCGAATTAGGATACATTGAATTTAGAATAGCATATGAACTACTTTCGGCCGATTTGATGAGATCGCCGAAGTATTTCTGTAATCGGGCGATGTCAATTGAGCACTTCACAAATTGGTTGAATTATGTCGAAGCAAAGTCGGGCGATTTCTCGCTATAACATGTGTCGAGCGAAAGCGAAATCGCCTAGTATTTCCAAAATCGGACGAATCCCGTTGTTATTTCCAATCGGGCGAAAGCCCAATTTTCCAAATCGGACTACTTCTTGCTGTGTTGAGAAATCGGGGGAAAGGTCAAATCGCCGAACTCTTAATCGAATCGGACGACTTCTTGTTGAATAAGAAATCGGCGAAAGTTAAATCGCCGAGCTCTTAAACCAATCGGGCAATTTTAGCCCAACCAACTCGTGCCAAGCGAAGGAGAAATCGCCGCGTGTAGTTAAATCGGGCGAATGCCTATCTTACCAAATCGAGCGATCCCAATCGAGCCAAATCGGGCAAAATTAAGTATAGCCATGTTTCGAGAGATTTATTTTTGTTAACTGAAGTTGGCGCGTTGACATAGACTTAACACTTAGTTGGGCCTTAGTTCAAATTCCCATTCCTACGCTTTGGTCTATTTTGAACAATAGGAATTAGAAGACTTTCATAACTTAAAAGCAATATGACCTATGATTATTATGATTACGGCGAGAACTGTTACATGTGATTTCTATTCTGGAGAGATAGTAGGACGTTCGATTATTATTTTATGTGACTTACGTGTATATGCATTCACGTCACAACATATCACGACATGTGAGAGATGATGACCGCGTGGGCGGTGACACCTTAAGGTGTTGAGTGAGTGGGGTAGAGTGTGCCGATTTTGGCAGTCGTACTCTTAGAGGAGTTGAGGTTGGACTCATGAGGCACCGGACGGGAGACAGACGTGAGCGATCTGTCTACTTGGGCTTGAGCAACCCAAGGTGCAAACCGTCGTTTGAGCTCTATAGCGGAAGGGGCGACCTACGGGAGGAAGCTGACGTGAGCGATCAGTGGACTGTAGCGTGGGCACCGCTAGTCTGGCGTGAGCGACCAGACTTTTGTTATGGGTAGCGGAAGGGGCGACCTACGGGAGGAAGCTGACGTGAGCGATCAGTGGACCGTAGCGTGGGCACCGCTAGGCCAGATATTTTATGCATTGCGCGCGAGGTGCGAGTCCAGCCTAGGGCCCTGTTATTGAGATAGAGTAGAATGTGAGAATGAGCGTGCATTGCATTTTATCATGTGGTGAGGTGTCGGGATTGGGTTTGAGTGCACGCTGCATTTGCATGAATTCACCTACTGAGCGAAATCGCTCAGGCCTTTATGTGTTGTAGGTACTGTTGAGTCCGACGTCGGTGAACGTCAGGACTAGGTTAGCGGCTGGTGGCGGTGACTCCACGGACTTTTGAGGGCGAGAGCGGTACATGGATGCGACTGTGGAGCGACATTAGTTAGTTTGATTTTTGGGGCTTTGGCCCATGTAAAGAACGATTTTTGTAAAATGCTATAATATTTTATGATATGTAAATTTCTTATTAAAAAGTTTTTTAATAAATGGGCTTTCCGCGGCTTTTGTTGCGGAAATCCGCCAAATATTCAATTAGAAAAGTAGGGTCGTTACAGGTGGTATCAGAGCTTCGGCTCTAGATTCTGAAGACTGTCCATATACCGCCGCTCAAAAGCCTGGAGAACCAGCCTGATCTGTAAGTTTCGATACTCGATTATGTAGTTATGGGTTATTATGCTTCGAGGTAACTATGTGACCTATACAGAATTTTCGGCTATTAGATTTAGGTTTGATTCAAGATAATTTAATGTGGAATAATGCGAATGTTCGGGTAGGTGAGAGAGCTGGGGAATTATCGGGTAAGATACTTTCCAGTTTAGCATGTCAGACAATCGAATTGTTGTGTGGGCTATTTCAATTATTTTCGGCCACATAAATAAATTGGCATTGTAGAAGAAAGTATCGGGGGTAGTATGCTGAATATTTTATGATGGGTATGGATCGTTATTGTGAGAGTAATTTCATGTGACGGGTGATATTCTTTGGGTAAATCATTTGGGAATTTTCGGTCATAGAGAATTTACTGATGAGTCAAATCATGGGGTTGCACCTAAATCCTCTATGAACTAACAAGACTCAATAGTCTTGCCCTCGTCAAGCTGATCCAACAACATCAGGATCAGATCGCTGAGCTCTAGGATCAAGTCGGAGAACTCAAGAACCTGATCTGTAAGCTCATCGGTACTACCAACCCTAACCCCACTAGGAAAGGAGCCCACTTCCCACGACCAGTTAGGGAACATAAAAGCGGAAGATAGGCTGCAACAAGAGGTTAACATGAGGTATCCAATCCTTGAGGATCCCAACAATGTTCGAACTGCACCCTGTGCTCATGCTCCAGACCTCCTCAATGACCCTGTGCGGACGCCATCATATAGGTATCTGTACGGCTTAAGACCTAGACCCAACCCCATCTCTCAATGATCCGGAAGTAAGAAAGACATTTTGCTAGAAATTGTCGGATGCACATTCCCTTGGAACCAGATTAAACCTCAGCACAGTCCTCCCCAAATTCCTTTGCAGATGCTCAACTTAAACGTTGAGGAAATAGAAATCCTTCCCATGGAAAGGATGGGTACATTAAATGTTTAGAGCACTTGCAAATTCAGTTGTAAACTCTAGCAACTTGAGCAACACATTGAGACGTGCCGCTAAGAATACCTTCTACCTTCCGATGTATAGTGGTGTACTAATCTTCCCTATGGAGGTACCACACTAAATAACTATGTGTGGGAAAAATACTTCATGATTATTTAGGATAGCGGTTTGGGCACCTGCCTGACCCACAATCTTGAGGATAGGTTTTCAGAGTATAAAGCTCTCCTCGATTTTCATAGGACAGATCATAAGCCTTCACTACCCAAGAGAGGGATATTCATCTCCCGGCTAAAAATCAGTCGAAAAAAAAAAATTCCAAACCCTAATCTAATATTTTGTAACTTCTGAGAACAAGCTGCGAATTTTCTCATATCTGTCGATAGACGGGGGAATTACCTCAAGCATAACCGAAAACCGTGCAAGTAATTAATAAGCACTGATATACTTCCCGATAATATTCCAAGATTACTCCCTACTCTAGGTGCGATCGAAGGCATGTTCCTTCTTTATTAAACATTCATTCCTATTGGAAGATGATGATGGAACTACACTTCATTTCTTCCAGCACAACAAGTCAAAAACCTACAAGTGCCGGAGTACAACCTTACGCCCCGTTCTTTATTGTGCATCTGTAGTAGTAGTATACTCGGCATCAGAGTGGCGCAGCGGAAGCGCGGTGAATGCGCATGATCCCCAATCCTAGCCTGAATCAAGGTTTAGCTATTCTTCTTAGCTCAACGTCAAGGCGATAAAGGTTCGACCAACTTAGGCGATCGTCACACTATTAGGAATCCATCGTTTAAACCCGCAATAACAAGAAAGACCTTACCTTGGCCTCTATGATCTTGCTACCCTTCCTTCGCTTTAGTAAGGATGCCCATTCTTCTTGAGCTCCAATTATTGTATGAAAATTCCCTTTCCAATCTCGAGGGATAAAGATTTGGCTATCCATAAGCTTCCTCCCTCATGTTTAAATCCATCTAATTTTTTAGGCGAGATAAACTGTAACCCAACTGATGCTAGATACCTTCTAGTCCTCGTTTGATAATCATAAGACCTGAGTGTACTATCAAAAGGGGAGAGAAAGGGATGCAGTTGTTTGCAATACCTAACAGTGAGTAATCATCATCAACCACCAATAGTTGGGAGAGGATGCAAGCCTCCCAAAGTCGTTAGAGAAGTTGCGTCGATCAAACGGCGAAGAACGCTAGACGAGTTGGTACTTTAATAATATCACCCATGAAGTGCGTGGAGAGAATCGAACAAAAAAAAAAGGAAAGTTGAGTCAGAGACGTACAGGCCCTCTTCGAAGTTTGAAACGAGTGGCAAAGCTGCGTATCAACTTGAAACGACCAGCGTTCTTGAACATGTCCATGATGTCTTCCCCGAGTCGACATCACGAAATAAGTTGCATATCCGAGCGTGTGTGTTAAGAAAGTGAAAAGCTTCATCAATAATTGCAGCCAGATCTAAGTTAGGAGAAGAGACTTGATGTGAGAAGAGAAACAACTTCGGAATAAAGATATTTCGTTAGTCAAAGTGCTGCGGCGAAACCGACTACCCGAAGAAGCCACGTGGGGCGAGAGGATAACGTGAAGAATTTATACCTCGAGTGCTCTGATGACCAAAATTTCGTGGACGAAATTTCTATAAGGACGGGAGGATGTAACACCGTAAATTTTAATACGGATTAGGACTAACAAATTTCGTAAGTTCGAATTAGGGAAATTTGAAATTCGAGCGAGCCGAGAGTCGGGCGAGAAATACGGCTCAAATCATATTCGACCCAAAAAGAAATGTTGGGCCCAAGTCGAAATATTCAGTGAATGAAATGGAAAAAGGCCCAAGTCAATTTTTAATGATTTCCCATGATAGTATATTCTAATAAGACCAAATTAAATTCTAGAATTAACATGGCCCAAGTGGCATTTGGTTTTGGCCCAAGGATTTAGTCAAAAGAAAAATCGAAGAGATATTTTCCTTATTTCATGGAAAGTACACGCATGGCTCCCCATACCTATAATATACCTATGCTAATCCTATGTAGACACAATCATTAGCCATTCCAAAGTATGGAGTTCACTTAGAGGCAGGCAAAATCACGTGAGGGCTATCACATTTGAAACCTCATATCAAAACAATACTTACAACCACTTGGAAAGGGACGAACTGAACTATTAGCCACCAATAGAAAGAAACGAAAAGAGAGAGAGGGGAGGTAGAAAGGAACGAAAGAAGATAAGAAGAGAAAAAAATAAGAAGGGCAAACAAGAAAGGACGGAGGGGAACGAGTAGGAGCTCGGGATTTCGACAAGCTCACCACCCCCAAACCATTTCAAACTAGCTAAGGGAGTGAGGTAGGTGGATTCTTCACCTACAACACATAAATAAGTTCAATGATTTCGAATTTGGGTGTTTTCAATCTTTCAAATTCGAAACAATGAACTTTGGCCACGTTTATGTTGTTGTTTATTGATTGCTAATGTTAGGTGTTAAATTCTAAACCCCATATATGGGTTTTCGGGTGAATATATATATGCTTTATATGTCTTATATGTGTATGAGATGATCTCGGGTATACAAATGAATTTGGGTAGAAGAAACTATGATTCGGGCGATCGACCCATACTTTGGTCGAAGTGGTTTAGGCGGGAAATCGGGTGACTTAATTAATAGGTTTCGGGCGAGTTTAGTGGAATAAAGAAATCGGGCGAACTTAGATAATTAGCTTTCGGGTGATTTTAGTGGAACCAAAAATCGGGCAATTTAGGGTATATTAAATTTTAGAAGGTTATATTTATGAGTGTCGGGCGATTTAGAACAGTTAGTGTGCTTGGTTGGGTTTCGGGCGATTTAGAATAGTTAATGTGCTTAGTTGGGTGTGTTATGTGGAATCGGGCGAGTCTTAGGTAAAGTTCAATGTTTAAATTTATTTATATATATATATATATATATATTCGGACGAAACTAGAGATCGGGCGTTTGATCAATACTCAAGGCTTGAGTATGTATCGTGAGAAATCGGGCGACTTTACTGATTAGCGAATGAATCGAGCGAATTAGGATACATTGAATTTAGAATAGCATATGAACTACTTTCGGCCGATTGATGAGATCGCGAAGTATTTCTGTAATCGGGCGATGTCAATTGAGCACTTCACAAATTGGTTGAATTATGTCGAAGCAAAGTCGGGCGATTTCTCGCTATAAACATGTGTCGAGCGAAAGCGAAATCGCCTAGTATTTCCAAAATCGGACGAATCCCGTTGTTATTTCCAAATCGGGCGAAAGCCCAATTTTCCAAATCGGACGACTTCTTGCTGTGTTGAGAAATCGGCGAAAGGTCAAATCGCCGAACTCTAATCGAATCGGACGACTTCTTGTTGAATTAAGAAATCGGCGAAAGTTAAATCGCCGAGCTCTTAAACCAATCGGGCATTTTAGCCAACCAACACGTGCCAAGCGAAGGAGAAATCGCCGCGTGTAGTTAAATCGGGCGAATGCCTATCTTACCAATCGAGCGATCCCAATCGAGCCAAATCGGGCAAAATTAAGTATAGCCATGTTTCGAGAGATTTTATTTTTGTCAACTGAAGTTGGCGCGTTGACTTAGACTTAACACTTAGTTGGCCTTAGTTCAAATTCCCATTCCTACGCTTTGGTCTATTTTGAACAATAGGAATTAGAAGACTTTCATAACTTAAAAGCAATATGACATATGATTATTATGATCACGGCGAGAACTGTTACATGTGATTTCTATTCTGGAGAGATAGTAGGACGTTCGATTATTATTTTATGTGACTTACGTGTATATGCATTCACGTCACAACATATCACGACATGTGAGAGATGATGACCGCGTGGGCGGTGACACCTTAAGGTGTTGAGTGAGTGGGGTAGAGTGTGCCGATTTTGGCAGTCGTACTCTTAGAGGAGTTGAGGTTGGACTCATGAGGCACCGGACGGGAGACAGACGTGAGCGATCTGTCTACTTGGGCTTGAGCAACCCAAGGTGCAAACGTCGTTTGAGCTCTATAGCGGAAGGGGCGACCTACGGGAGGAAGCTGACGTGAGCGATCAGTGGACTGTAGCGTGGGCACCGCTAGTCTGGCGTGAGCGACCAGACTTTTGTTATGGGTAGCGGAGGGGCGACCTACGGGAGGAAGCTGACGTGAGCGATCAGTGGACCGTAGCGTGGGCACCGCTAGGCCAGATATTTTATGCATTGCGCGCGAGGTGCGAGTCCAGCCTAGGGCCCTGTTATTGAGATAGAGTAGAATGTGAGAATGAGCGTGCATTGCATTTTATCATGTGGTGAGGTGTCGGGATTGGGTTTGAGTGCACGCTGCATTTGCATGAATTCACCTACTGAGCGAAATCGCTCAGGCCTTTATGTGTTGTAGGTACTGTTGAGTCCGACGTCGGTGAACGTCAGGACTAGGTTAACGGCTGGTGGCGGTGACTCCACGGGCTTTGAGGGCGAGAGCGGTACATGGATGCGACCTGTGGAGCGACATTAGTTAGTTTGATTTTTGGGGCTTCGGCCCATGTAAAGAACGATTTTTGTAAAATGCTATAATATTTTGTGATATGTAAATTTCTTATTTAAAAAGTTTTTAATAAATGGGCTTTCCGCGGCTTTCGTTGCGGAAATCCGCCAAATATTCAATTAGAAAAGTAGGGTCGTTACAATAGGTACTGATTTAGGGTTCAATTTCAGGTTCTAAACGTTAAACTAGTAAAAGTTTAGGGATATTCACATGATTCTAAGGGAATAGGTCTTTTAATTGAAGGTATGAATTTCAGTGTAGTAAATATCGAGATCCTTGTTTAAAATGTCGAAACATATCTTGAATTGGAATATCGAAATGTCGAAGTCCATGTCAAGGTCGAGATTGAAGTCTGTATAATACATATCGAGATTCCTCTCAAACCATACCGAGATTTATTGTAGTGATTAACTCGAGAACTTATATACCTCTAAACATATCGAGATCTTTGGGTAAAATGTCGAAACATATATCTCGAATTCATGTCGAGATTTAGGTCGAAATCCATGTTAGTATTTTGTGTCGAGATTCAGTTATGATGTAGCTCGAAATCCATGCTAGAACTCGATATCCATGTCGACATCCATCTCAAAATCATGTTGAGATTCATGTCAAAGCTATGTCGAGATTTATGTTGCAATGTAACTCGAGTTCATGTCGAGATTTTACTTGGAAACTAACTTCGAAATTTTGTAAATGATGTCGAGATCAAGTCTATAACCTATGTCGAGATTCGTCTTCAAGAATTGCCTCGAGATTTTGCTTAGGATTTCAACATTACATCTCGAAATCTTTGTGTGTAGTATTTAAACAATATCGAACTTTATATGTCGAGATCCGTCTTCGAAATTTTATGAATACATCTCGACATCCTTAGTACAATATCGAAATCATTTCATGCCTTATGCCGAGATCTTTAGGTAGTGTTAAATGTCAAACCCTTATATATCATGTTGAAATCCAACTTACCATGCAATTTGAGATTCTTCAACCTGCCGAGGTTTATATCAATAGTATTTCTCAGTTTAGGTTAAAGTTCTAAATTTTAGGTTTCAAAATTTATAGAAGTCGAAATTAGGGTTTTCATATTAAAGTCAATTTCTTGAAATTATGATTAGACTAACAAACCCTAATTTATTATGATGGTAAATTTAGGGTTCAAAAGGTTAGCGACGTACCGTACGATAGGTTAAATAGCTCAGGATACCAGGTAAGTGGAGATCTCAACTACAACACGTAAATTATATGTGCATGAATTATCTAGCTACGTGCTTGAATGACATGATTATATGCTTCTATGACTTTACGTGATTTCATGTGATTTATTTATTTTCATGAATTAATTATTACATGAATGGCGTGACAAGCACTTCGGCTTTATTCACATACGCATTATCACGCGCATACACGATGTTACAAGACACGAGCATAAGACACGTATGATTTCTTAAACACGATAAAACGTTTTCATTAATGGCTCTTCTATGCTACCATGGTGATTTATGTCACCGATTTCATGACATGACATGTCTCAAGGCAAGGGCATGCATGTGGCGGAAAGTTGCGACCTGGAAGATGCACCCTGAGGAAAACAAACGGCACCAAGGGTATGATTGGTGTCAGCAACCTCAGAGTGAGTCTACCAGTGTGAGCGTCCGCGGGATCGATAAACTACATTGGCATTGAAAAGGCGCCTTAGGGTTAGCCTCTCAGTGGAAGTATCGTCCGCGTGGCGTATGAAACCACCTTGGGACAGAAAAGGCGCCCTAGGGTTAGCCTCTCATGAGTGGGTATTGCCACTTACTTAATGGGTTTGAGCTCCATGATGGTGCATAGCAAGATAAGCCAAGGGCCCTACAAGACAAACACACTAACTACAAGATAAGACAAGACACGAATTTCATGACATGAATACAAGACATGAATTTCAAGACACGAATTACATGATACAATTAAAAGCATTGGCGCGGGTGCCTTTGCGTTTTAGGACAGGTGCACTGCATGGTTTTCCACTTACTGAGCTTTATAAGCTCATTCCACGTTTTTATGTGTTGTAGGTACGATAGAGTCGGACGTTGAGAAACGTCACGACTAAGGCAGGCTTACGGCGGTACTCCAGGGTCTTTTGAGGGCAAGGCTGTACATGGACGACGACCTGTGGAGCGATGTTAGAACGTGTTGATATGATGGATATTTTGGGGCTCCAGCCTTTGTATATTTACGACGATGTAGGCTACGGTTTGTCGTAATATATCATATCGTAGGAAAAAGTTTTTTGTTAGACGGGTCTTTCGCGACTTACGTTGCGAGAATCCGCCACTAAATATAATTAGAAAGTCTGGTCGCCACAGTCGCCGCCCCTAAAGGACGATAAAAAGACGATTTTGTCCTTTTGAATAAAAATTTCTATTTAAAGCCCTTTTCCAGACAACATTTTCCATATCGCAATCACACATCCAAATCAGACTCAAACAAAATAAAAAAACTCAAATCGCAATGGATCGACGACAGGGACATGGGAAAGGAAAGGGTCTATTCGCACGACTGGTAAGTAAATTCTCGTAAAAATTGTTCGTACCTAGATGGATTATTGAACATTCGGAATCGTTTGAAAAAAGTCCCGATCGAACGAATTATTGGGCCGCGCCAGAGATGGCCAAAATTTCTGATAGGTCGGTGCTGCGCCGGCGATTATACTGATCGGCCGGGACTACTCCGGCTGAGAATCATTTTCGGCCACCTCTATAGGTGGCCGAAAATCCTGTTCGACCCTTTATTTTTTGTAAATATCTAATTGCAGACCATGGCAGGGAAGCTCCAACTCAGAGGTAGCAGTAGATCCCCGGTTGGAGGGATCTGAAGAGCGCCACACGAGGATGCGCGGCGTTGATGCATTCGTCGTAGAGAACGGGAGGAGGAGAGGCGGCAGCGAGTTGCTGCTTCTCAGTCTGTATATGCGGATTACGATCCGTATGCGGGGTGGTTTGGAGCAGGCAATGATGACGTACCGGATGATGCAGATCGTTTCAGTCATTCGATAACGATGTGCCACCGGCCTCCTCAGGTAAGTATTTTTTCCTCTATAAATTGACATGCAATGACAGAAAAAATTAAATTGAATGCAATGGGCAGATCGCGGCGAGGGAGATAATGGGCATCTCCGCGGACGAGCTGAGGAGTTCTTGAAAAAGCGGTGGGATTGTGACGAAAGACGTGATGCAGATGATGCAGGGGGTGGGGGGGAGTCGGCCAGCGGGGTTTCAGGCCATCGCTTGGTTGTTTATTCTCTTGGGGGTCGACGCTGTTCGTCTACAAGAGCGGGACCCGTGTAAAAGTCCGACATCATGCACGAGTTCTACCGCTCGTTGGCCTCCCAGGCAGTACTCGTGGGGATCGGCCGTACTGCATACCTTTATCGCCAGCTTGGCCTCGCAAGCAGGGCGGATGCGAGGGATGTAGCTGGGTGCCTCTCGTTACTACAGGCGTGGATCTACAAGTACTTCCCATGCTTCCGCTGACACCGTCCTCCCCCATCATGTGGAGTCTGGCCAAGCACGATCACGCATGTGGTCTGTATCTCAGCACGAGAAGACGGTGAACCATTTGGTTGAGATCCACCGTCAGATAGATGCCATGACTGCAAGCGAGATATCTGAACAATTTATATTCTATATTTATGACAATTATTTAAAAATTGTGAACTGTTATCAGGTTGCTTGGCTACCGTACGGTCTCGATCCAGCGTCGCAGCACCCGAGGATGCTTTTCGTGGGTTGGGTTGGATATCGTGATATCGTTGAGCCCTACGCACCGATGAGGTATAAGGTGGACTATTCTGCCGGTTCAGCAGAACATGCTTGGCGTCAGTTCCCGTACGCCTACATCCTCAACCTCTCGTACATCAATCGGGCCACTGCGGAGTACCTTGGTGAAACCGTTCAAGGGTACATGGATCGGTATCAGCGGCATTCTCATCCTCGCCTGCTTTCATCGGAGCCAGGATCCTCATCGGGCGGTATACGCCCACGCAGCCACGGCGACTACGTATGTAATTTAATCTTATCTCGACGTTTATGTATTCGACGTGTACTGTAATGTTTGAAATATTTTTTGCATCTTATTCCGTTTCGAATTATTAATACAATAGACAGTCACATATTATAACACAAAAAAAAATTACTAATACAAATAATTGTTCCGAAAAACTTAGGAAAAAAAAACGGTCGATCGAGATTTTCCGCCAGGCAGTGCAGCAGATCATCAAAATTTCGGCCCTGTAGTATACTGGCCGATCGATTTTTTTGGCCAGACCTGTCTGGTCCGAAAATACCGATGGACCAGTACACTGCAAGGCTGTACAACTTTTTCGGCCAGGCAGTGTCCAGGCCGAGAAAATTGATTGGTCCGCACACAGTTCGGCGAAAATTTCATTAGGCCCGTGCACTGCAGAGCCGAAAGTATCGATCGGTCGGTCTAAAATGTTTAAATCGAATTTTTTTTTCTCGTTACCTCTTTTCGATCCATTGTCTAAGATCGTTCGAATTTATTTGTGTATGTAGTTTTCAGTATTTCGTAACGGATATAGATGTTAGTTTTTTCTTTTTAAATTAATTTAAATATCATAAGGCAAAATCGTCTTTTTACAGTCCTTTAGGGGCGGTAACAAGTAAAAATGGGACGAGAAATAGTAATTCCCATAATGATCTAAACACATAATCACATCAGGGCTAGGGGTGTTCAAAAGTTGGTAAACCGACCGTACCGAACCGATACCGGAAGTTCAGTACAAACCTAATACCGAAATTTCGGTTCGGTTCGGTATTCGTATAAAAATCTGAACCGAAATTTTTCGGTAATTTTCAGTTCGGTATTAGGTTACCGAATAAAACAGAATTACCGAAATATATATAATAGTATATAATTAACGAAATATATTATACATAATGTATGTAATAATATGTATATATACAATTAAACATAAAAATAAAATAAGACAAAAATAATAAAGAATATAAAAATAAGAAAAAAGTAATAAAAAATAGGAAAAAATAATTTAAAAATTGGGAAAAATAAAAATATGAAGCATTAAATATATCTAATTTCATAAACATTAATTTTTTGTTTTATTTTTTAATTTAGTTCGGTTTTTCTGTTATTTACCGAAAATAACCGAAATATTAGGTAATTACTGAACCGAACCGATTAAATTTGTTCGTTCGGTATTCAATTTGAGATTTTTATAACCGAAAAATTTCGGTTACCGAAGGTTCAGTACGGTACGGTTCAGTAATCACCGTTTGAACACCGCTAATCAGGGCCATCGAAGTCGGCTTCCGGAAAACAATATATTTAACGGGCCCATTACCTAGGCCCACAAATGCACCTCCTAGTGGTGAGCCGGGCCGGGCCGGATTGGACTGGGGTTTTGCAATAGTATGTATTTCGAACTAAGCTGTTCGAAACTTACCGCTGTGCAACGGTCATATTTTATTCTCAATCCCAAAGGCAAATTCGCCTATTACGCAGAGACAAATATTCTCTCTTGTAGTGGTAGTAAACTCAAAGTGAAACCAGTTCTTCCAACTTCTCTACTTCAAAAATGGCAACAATCCAAGACGCAACGGATTATGAGATGTCGAGGGAGAATAGAATCAAAGAAAATCGCGAGAGGATGCAGAAGCTAGGGATTTTCGATCTCTCTCTTCAGGTGAAGTCGCTGAAACCAGCCCGAGGAGAAATATAAACAGGAAGGTAGATCAGCAGAGTTATTCACCGATTCCTTGTGCTTCTGCGCCGACACGTCGATCGTCTAGGTAATTTATTGTTTATTTTGGTCAGTTGCATATTGTTCATCTAGGCAGTGTTGTTCTGTGGTTCGTTAATGCTGGTGAAGGTGATGGGGGTTTGCTTCTGATTGTTCTACGGTTCACACTGTGTTTGTTTCCATTTGAAGAAGTGTTGATTTTTCTAAGACTTTGGGCATATCACTGTGAGGGTCAGCAATAGATGTGGTTCGTAGTACTTAGGTTATGACCGATTCATCGCCTAAATGTTTCTTCTCGCTGTTCTATTGTGACTCTTGTAGGCTGCAGAACTCAACGCCAGTTAGCTACTGTGAAATACCTCAGCCGAAGAAGGATAAGTCTCTGAAGAGCCAAAACTTGCTGAGAGAGGAGGGTGCAAACCTGAGATTTACACCGAAGATCAAAGATCTCCTCGGCAGCACCGAGGTTGAGTGGACTCTTTTCGTCGATGGATATGGGAAAGATGGAAAAGAATTTACGATCCAATCAAGGGCAAAACTTGCACCAATGCAGGTCTGTGCTTGCTTTATTCTAATGAGTATCTGTTTCACTTCCATTTCTAACGGATGTTCTTGTTCGGATAACTGATTATGCGTTTTCCCCTTTTTAGTTGTTATGCTCAAATAAATGCATGTCTTTGCTTCTTCAGGCAAAAAAAACTCTCGGCCAACGCACACATTGCTGGAAATGCAATCTTGTTCAAGGGCAATTTTGTGGAGATTGCTTGTACATGAGGTATAGTATACTCCGCACAGCAATTCTATAAGTGATGATCTTATAAGTGATGAGGCTATTATTATTTCGAAAGATGGAACAATATCTAAACAACTTCCACAATGAGTTCGAATATCTTTTCTAAATTTGCAGATATGGCGAAAATGTGCTCGAAGCGATTGCAAATCCCAAGTGGATTTGCCCTGTTTGCCGAGGAATATGCAACTGCAGCTTGTGCAGGCAGGCCAAAGGGTGGGGCCCCACTGGCCCTCTTTACAAGAAGGTGTTGTGAAAACCTTAGGAAAGAAAATTCCATTAGTTTCAACTCTCCTTTGAGTTTCCAGCAGCTGACAAAAATAGCTAATAAAATCCTTGTTTTTTTTTTCTGCCAATTGTGTAAGATCTCGAGCCTTGGGTACAAATCAGTTGCACATTATCTCGTTCAAACAAGGCTCACGAGCACGTTTCAGACGAAGATAACGTGCGCACAAAGACTCCAAGTTCTGCTAAGAGATCACTTCCCTTCTCAGACATTGATGACGTAAGCAATGGAGATGGTAATAATCCTTTCGAATCAAACCCCGAGAGGCTGCAAAGGATGAAAGGATGAGAAATCTGGTGTCCCTATCGCCGAAAGTGAAACCCCGCATCCTTTACTGAACGATGAATCCAAACAGTTCTCTACCCCTGAAAAAGTACAAAACACTTCAGGCTGTGATGCGAAAATAGCATCGACATGTGAAGTTCTTGGAGAAGAAGGGAATGGAAGTAAAGAGACCACTGAACTAGACGAACAAGATTCTTCTGCAACACAAGAGCAAAGTGGTAATTCCACTAAGTCGAAGAAGCGTAAGACATTCGAACTGACGAACGATAGTATAGCTGCAAGACTGAGGCAGAGGCGTGGTAAGAAATAAAACGCCGTATCCTTGTCGAAGCAATAGGTGGTTTACGACTTTCGTATGTGTATGAAGATGCATATGTGTGATTTTAATGGGTTTTTGTTCTCAGCGTTGAGATGTATGCATGGATATTGCTTCTCATTTTGATCATCGAAGGTGCGGAGCGGTTATCAGTTTTTTCTTACAGTTTGGCTTTGGTTCATCACCTTATCCGTTAAGATTATGAAATGACAATGAAGAGCTTGCCATGAATCATTGTTCCAATTCAAGTTTGGTGTGTAATGTTCAAGTTTCTTATGGGTTTTTCAGGTCAAGTAAAAATTCAGTGTTATGTCAAACAAAACTCCTAACTTAATATATAAAAAAGGGGTAACTTCCGTTAAAATCTCCCTCCCCCTATTTCTTAACATAACTCTTCATTCCATATAATTTATTACAAATTTCCTAAATCAAAACAATCTTACACATAACTCCCCATGGACGATTTTACCCCTATATTTTTGTAGTACCAATATACATATGTTTGTAGTACCTCATAGACGATTTTGCCCCCTCTATTAATTTCATGCCCTCACTCCAACTTGTAGTACCAATATACGCATGTTTGTAGTACCAATATATAGATGTTCGCCGTACCATCCCGTGAGCCCATGGACGATTTTTGTAGTACCAATATACAAATATTCGTGTACCAAAAAATCTGTCAACACCCACGACACACCCTTACCCAAAATTGTAGTAACAATAGACATATGTTTGTAGTACCAATATATAGATGTTCGCCGTACATCGCGTGAGCCCATGGACGATTTTATAGTACCAATATATAGATGTTCGTGGACCGTACTATATGCTAGTGTGGTACCAAAAATTAGGTTACTCGTGCTACGGTAACCGTCAGGACAAAAAAAAATTCGGAAGGCGTCGAAAAATTCGTTACCAAAAACTTGAAGTATCAATATACGTATGTTTGTAGTACCAGTGTATCGATGTTCGCGGTACCATACCGTGAGCTATGTGGTACCATACGTAGGTCACTTGTGCTGAGCACATGGTACCAAAAAAAGATACCACAAGTAACCTACGTATGGTACCACACTATATCACGTTATGGTACCCACGAACATCTATACATTGGTACTACAATCATACGTATATTGGTACTTCAAGTTTGGGTAAGGAATTTTCGATCTTCTGAATTATTTTTGGTCCATGACGGTTGCCATAGATATTGGTACTACAAGTAACCTACTCATGGTACCACACTAGCTTACGATACGGAACTAATATCTATATATTGGTACTATAAATATTTTGTATATTTGTCCTATAATTTTAGGGTAGGAGTTGCGATAGTTAAGCAATGGTACAGAAAAGGTACTACAAATAACCTACGTATGGTACTACATTATCTCACGGAATGGGACCACGGTATGGTACCACGAACATCTATACATTGGTACTACAAGAATCGTATATTGGTACGACAAGTTTGGGTAGGATCCGTGGGTACAATTTTAGGGTAGGAGTTGCGATAGTTAACCAAATGGTACAGAAAAGGTACTACAAATAACCTAAGTATGGTACTACATTATCTCACGGAATGGTACCATTGTATGGTACCACGAACATCTACACATTGGTACTACAAGAATACGTATATTGGTACTAAAATTTTGGGTAGGGGATCGTGGGTGTTGACAGGTTTTTTGGTAATACTGTTGTTTTTATAAGGCTAAAATCATCCATTAGGTAGTTATGTGGTATAAAAGTTTGAAATGTGGAGTTTGATGAAAAAATGTGGGAATGGGAGAGTTAGTGATTAATAGTTTGGGATTAGGGAGTTATGTGTAGATTTCGACAAAATTTATAATGTGAATCACTAAATATATCGATTTCTGTATTGGGCCACTTCATATTTCATAACCAGTTTGAATATTCTTTCTTCCATCAAACAATTCAAAATTCTAATTAGCTTCTAACTTGAAAATAATTCCGGACCCACCCGGTCTGAAATGTAGTAGATTGTCGATTTATTTTATTGAAAATAATATGAGGCCTTTCAACCCAGAAATTTAACTTAGCACATTCTGTGCATGGATATATTTGATTGGTTAAGTTATTTTAATTGTATTTAGTATATTAATGACAAAAATATAATTAAGATGATTGAGTTGTCCATATTTAATATAATAGTATTAAATAATAAATAGTTTTTTAATTATATTTAATATTCTAATGTAAAATTTAATTAAAATAAAATTGATATACCAAATTACAATTACTAAGTGATGTTGCTCTTTATAATTAATTATATTCGATTAATGGTAAATTTAATTAAAAGAAAATTGATATACCAAAAATACAATTACTAAGTGTGTTGTTCTCTTTTTTTCCAAAAACGATAGCTTTAATATCATAAACAAAAGCATACGGGCTAACTAGCCTAAGAGGTCTCTCCAGTAATATCATCCTGAAAGAGAAAACAAGGCTCACACGGAGCATCAAACACCCAAATAAAACGAAAAAAGCAGGACAAAAAACTAGGATTCACGATCTAAAAACACTAGAACTAAAGAAACATATCACAAAAAAGGCTGTTAAGCCTAATCCACGACACTCTTCATTGTGTTCGGGGCGTTGACTACAGCATTCGTCGGAAATGGCTCCACAAAGGGACAGTGGGCTCCAAACAAAGGGAGAAACCCGGCTCGGAGGCCGGGAGAAAGAGCTATCGACCCGAAAGTCGGGAGACACAAGGTGGGTTAATGGTAACGGCAGCGAGGGTGGCTGAAAGGGAGCGGCGGCAACTGTGAGGGTGGGTGCAAAAGACGGGAACGACGAGGCGACAGCCGGCGGGGCGGACGGAGGCGGGCGGAGAGGAAAACACACAATTGTTTTTAAACTAACAAAGAAAGAGGAAAACAGTAAATGGAGCTCCCCCACCTCCATTAATGGAGGTGGAGGAGGGGAGGGGCGAATACTGCGGCGGCTGGGGTTTTGGGGTGGAGAGGATTTTGGATAGAGAGAGAAAAAAGGAGAGAGAGGGGAGAAGAAAATTAGATGGGTAAGTGATGTTGTTCTTATAATAGAAGATAGACGATTATTTATGCAGTTCTTTATATTACAAAAACTGAACAGAAGTTTCGAAATGATAGTTTAATATATTAACAAACATATAGAGCTAAATAACCCAAATGAGCCCTCTGGATACGGTGGACTTCCAGTAGGGACAAGATCTCTACCAAGAGAGACAAGAGAAACATAGGACAATAAGTAAAACGAAAAACAAACCCGAAAGAAAACAAGAAATTAAAACCGAACAAGAAAAGCTAAAGAACCTATTACTAATCGAGTCTGAAACTCCATTGTAATACTCTTCACTTCTTCTCGTCTTGATACATAACAATTTACAATATTCTATACCCCGTAAAAAGTGTGTCTTTGGTCGATATTTGTACAATTTATAACGGATATTCTACTCATACGTTTCAGTTACATACCTTACAGGTATCGAAACAAAATAAGCAAAAAGAACAGGAAATGTCGATCGTCAGTCCAACAGCGAAACCTAAAAGGCCCAAATAATTTCAATGGCCCAATCAAATACCCAATAAGATGACTCATCAGAAGACACGGCTGAAACCAACAGGAGAAGCCACTCAAACACACAACCATTCATAGTCAAAAGGAGAAAGTGGGGTGCTCAATTATTGGTTGCAAGGACACTTACGTTGAAGATAAA